>JAFBJQ010001497.1:281447-295597 GCA_016785345.1 Trinectes maculatus
ATATGTTATTCTACATTTAGTTTCATCTTACATCAGAAACCACCAACGCTCACTAATTTCCAACGACGTATCAGCATCAACAATATGTGAATTAAAAATTATTCCGGGGAACGAATTGACTGCAAGTGTAATTAATCCCGATGAGACACAGTCTGAGGTTGCTCCTCTGCTGAGTGCGTCATAATAATCACACATTCTGTGCAGCGCGTTCAACTAGACGTGTTTATTATGCATATGGATGCATGAGCAATGTTTTCACCTTGCAATCAGTGTCAGGTTGTGTGTGATGAGAAGTCTTACTGTTCCAAAAGTAAACTGATGCAGTTGCGTTACTATTGTATCAAGTGTTTGACCTCGACAGAGAAAACCTGAGTTTATTGTAGGTAACCAGACTGTATGATTACACATAATGAACCTATAATGACTGTTATCTCCAAACGATAATGCATCACCATCCTACTCGCACAAAATCACATTCTTTTTGTTTCCTTCATTTTCAGCTCGATATGAGCAGGAACAGGAAAAACACACATTCGGATTTAAAACTGTGGCTGCAACTTTGTCAAGGACAAAAGGACAGCATCCTCAATGTCACACGGCGAAGCGGGGTCCTCTGATTTGAGCGAAGCATGCGGCACTTTGAGCGCAATCATAACGCAGTGCTGGAAATGTGACACCGCAGGCATGATGCAGACGACAGCTTATTAAGAAGAACATACAGATCCCGGACTATAACACTATCATTATTCCCAAATAGCTCGCGCAAGATCCATCGGCCAAAAACAACAACAACAACAAAAAAAAAACAGCCAGATGAAAGATGATTGTGACTCTGATGTAGTGAGTCTCCGTCCTCCAAAGGAAAATTGTAATTACAGCTTGCCTATCTTTTTTTTTTGCCTGAGATGCCACTGAGAAATAAACAAGGTTAGAATATAATCTGTTGCTCTGAGGGTAACGAGTAATAACAAAGGAGGGATGAGCTATGGTATGTTCTGTTGCCATGGACACAAAAACAGATAGTCCCCTCAATTTATAAAATTTCTTCCCCTGCCTCTCGCTGATGCGCGCACACGCATGCACGCACGCACGCACGCCGTTCTGCTCCAACGCGGAGACAGTTTGTCAAATAAAAAGCCTCCACGCCCCCCCCCCCATTCAGTGTCCCCCGTCCAACAGGCTGCCTTTTATTACAGCCACGTCGCAGAGATAGAGGATAAAGGTCGGTGAGGAAAATGCTATCAGTCAGAACTGGGCGTAACCACGGCCCACTTTCCTCCAGTGAATGCGGTGCCACAAGCAAGTCGGGCTTTCCAAAATGTTAGGGACAGGCTGGAGTGAAAGCGTCCCTTTTTACTGCTTTTTTTTTTTTTTTTGCTGCTATGCTTTCATTGCGTGAAGGCTCCCATTATTCCCGTCTCTCTCTCTCTCTCGCTATTCCCGACTTGGCTCGGGCCGTGCCAGCGGGAGCTCAGTGGGTCTGAAAGCCATGCTGCTGAGTGACAAACAGTGGCTCTCTTCAGCTCAGGAGTCAATCACACCATCTCAGACCTCCCAGATCCCAGAAGTCACGTGCCGAAGGAAAAAAAAAGGAGATATCTTGAAGTGAGTTTTAGATTTTGGTTTATGATCGCGGACGTGGATGTTTAGGTTTGATGCTTTGGAGCTGAGAGAGCGAGAAGAGGAGGATGGAGGGATGGAGGGATGAGGGAGGTGAAAGGAGGTCTAAGCAGTTTCATCCACAGGGCCAACAGGGACGATGCTCTGTGTTGTTTTTTTTCCACCCACTGATTCAGGGGAGACACTCAGGAGATCCAGATGCTACAACCAGATACCAAATACTGCTGCGCTGTGTCAGCAGCGAGCGCCTCAAACTTCCTGTGACAGAAATAATTAAGCTGTCCGTCAGCATCACAACAACATTACTGCTTCTTCCCTGACCAATAATCCTCCCACCTCTCCCTCCACCGACTCCATTTACATCCCCTGCTTTCTATTTCAGTTTTTACTTATTTATCTTTTTTTTTTTACCAAGCTGCCCACATTAATCACGCTACACAAATGGCGTGGCCGCATTCCTTGTTATGACTCGGACTGTTTTTCCTTTCATTAGCACCTCCTCGTTAATGGCTCTCCACTTCACATCACAATCAGTACTGTGTTAATTTCATGTTGTTTCTGTGGCTACCCTGAAGGCATCGACACACTGTGCACTGAGACACGTGACGATATTACCATCTCTTTTTCCCCCCTTCTTGTATTTACATAAACAAATTATATAATGCATAAATAAATATAGAGACTTAATGAAGTCTTATTGTGAAGCCATATTAATATTCATTTCAATAATTCAATTATGTTCATCATTAAATACACTGAATTAAGGTTTGGCTCTTACAGCTTAAAAAAAAATTCAACTGTAAAATGTCACTAAAAAAGTAAATAAATTACTATATTGCTTACAAACCAAGAGTTCAAGTTGAAAACAGATATCACACAACTTTTTTGCCTAATTTAAAGATATTCTGGCAGTGCATTCCTCAAATTATACGTGTGTGTGTGTGTGTGTGTGTGTATAAAATATTTTTTGCTGACACCCGAATGGGTTGCAAACCACAACAGATTGCGCGTTTTCATCCCTCTCAGGTGCGTTTTGTAAATCACACATTTCGGAAAAACAAACAAACAAAAAAAAACAACCCAAACCTACCTTGACATCCACATGAGCCATGAGCACGGCGAAGTTGGTCAGGTGGGTGCAGGAGCACGTGGTGTGAGTCCTGTTGGTGCCGAGCAGACGACAGTCCTGCGTCGACCAGTAACCCGTCATCGTCCTCTTGGAGTAACTCCAGAATGAACAGTTGGGGTTGAAGTTCTCCTTGGACTGCTGTTCGGAGTGCAAACATATACACACATGAGAATCCACATGATGTGGATTCAATCACGAGTTTCTTGTTTCTCGTAAACATCGTTCCAGGCTTTTTCTCCCGCTCCGATCCATACCTATTCCAAAGCGAGTAGCAGGTGGTTTACTGTCATGCAGCATCGAGCGGCCTCATGCCTTTCTGTCGTCGTGTTTTTTTGACCTTTCTCTTTAACTTTCACTGCGTGACAGTGGACCGCCCCACTGTTTAATGGCCACCACCTCTGTCTGCGCCGGGCCGCGGCCCTAACGACCAGCGCGCCTCCCCGCTATCTCGCGTGCCATTTTGTAAAAAATCACTCACAACACACAAGCGAGCCAAAACATAACCGCTGATAGACAGATACATCAGCGGCCTCTCCCCTCTCCAGCCCAATTTCTTTCTCCGGCTCCAGAAATGAAGATGGAAAAGTGCAGACGGTGACTCATGGCGTCCAAGGTTAAACGCATCTCCTTTCTCACGATAAACACGGCGAGGAGCCAGAGTTTTTCATAGTTCCGCACTTGCTCTGGGGTAATTAGTCTAATAAGGTTTATCCTCTGTGAATGTAAATGTGCAGCTGATTGAATTTACCCTTCACACCCCCAAAAACCCTGTGTGAGCCATTCCACCGCAAGGAGACAGGATGAACCTCAGTCCCATTAATGGCTTTAATTGGTCCTGTTAAGTGGTGAAGCAAGGAGGCGAAACAATAACTAGAGGACACATCGCCGCTGTCGTCGCCGTCGCCATCATCCCAAACGCCCAGTGAAGCAAAGCCTCATGGCTGAGAGGGGACCTAACGGTGGGGAGCCGGAAAAATAGGAACGGCTGCTAAGCAAGAGACAAGACGACCGAGGTTCAATTTCAAGGTCAGGTTCATCTCAGATAATGGCTCTGATTGGTTTACACGGTTTACTATGCACAAAACACACAAAAAAGTACACCACTACATTCATGATTATCACGTGATTGGCTGTGTAGCTTACAGTGTGCACAAAATGCACTCTATGTAACCGTGTGTGTGTTTTTTATGGCCCTTTGTTCGGACTAAATGACAATGTCAGCGCTTTGTTGCACTCTGATTTTACAAGTGGCACAGAAAACACACTTTGCAAAAAGGGCACGGTTTTATGACGGCGGCTTGAGCCGGGCGAGACGAGGTATAAAAGCGCCAGCGCCCCCAACGTTTGACCAACAGTAAAACGACAGAATCTACAGTCCAAATTAGAAATGACATTAAAGGCAGGTGAGTCACAGCAGTAACGATGCTAACTTCGCCCCCTGACATTTTCCAGCCATTTAATTTTGACATCCGTAAGATATCGTCCTTTTACTCTCCGTCCCCGTGTGCGAGCTGTTTTTCAGACCTTTGTTGCTCCTTCCTGTTCCCTCCCACACTCCAGACCCACTGCTGTTTCGCGTACTGCTGTTCGACATCGCCGGTAATCGCTGAAGGCGCTGTTTGTAGACCAAACAGGGATATTTCAAGGGTAGCCGAGTGTGGAGAAGATAATGGAGTCAAGAGGGAGAAGTCGCGACTCCCACAATGACTAACCAGCCTCCAGTGAAGCTCAATCAGATTGCTATTTATTCAGGAGATCAGGCCCGTATTTGTTCAAACTAATAAATGACAACATGCGATTCCCGGCATCACCTTGTGAGCAATTTAGTTTTTCCCCAATTTTATTTTTTTCAATTTCTTTGAACAAAACTTCTACGTTCAAACTTAATTGTCTTGGCTTGGGATGGGATTTGTGCTGCTCGTTTCACCTTGGGGATAAAGAGGAAAATGGTGATGGAGCGGATGTGTTTCTATGGGTAGGTGAAAGAGGAAGAGACAAATCGGGGGCAAAGCATCAAACACATTTTCAGTCAGGGATACGGAAGAAGCAGGAAATTACCTGGAGATGTCTGATGGTAAAAATGACCGGGTCCGAGAGGTAGACCTTGTTGGAGTCCTTGTTAATGGCGGCCGTGATCACCGGCGAGTTGACGATGACAGAGTAATTGGTGGCCATGGCTTCGCTGCCCAGCCTCATGCTGGCGTTCTCAGTTGAAAGGTAGACGCCGATGTGCTTGTACAGAACAAACGCGATCCGGATCTCACCTGAGAGAGGACAAAATGGACGAAGTCTCTCACAAGGGAACGAAGAATCTACCATTTGGCCAAATGTATGTGGACACAAACTATAACTAAGTGTTAAAACCTGGTGCCTCCTCACTATTTTTGATTTAAGATGATTTCAAATTAAGAGTCTTTGTGATATTCCCGTGCAAAATTCCTCTTAATCTTTTACAACACTAATCATTTTCATATGTACGTAACGTGCCAACCCACAATGCAGTCTTGATGACATGACATTGCAGCGTGTAGATGGCAGCAACCTCTGGTGCATGCTGTAGCTCATTAGCGGAATGAGAGGCAGCTGATCACCACAGCTGGAGAACTGTTTCCTGTTCCTGTTTTAACATGTACAGTATTAACTGTACAACAGCAACTGTGCAAAAGCTTTTCTTCATGGATCAGGGAGAGATCTCCTTAACTATAGCTGCATGTTCAGATCTAACTATGATTACTAGGATTATACTATGATAAAGT
This sequence comes from Trinectes maculatus, assembly GCA_016785345.1. Taxonomy (NCBI): domain Eukaryota; kingdom Metazoa; phylum Chordata; class Actinopteri; order Pleuronectiformes; family Achiridae; genus Trinectes; species Trinectes maculatus. The sequence goes on from JAFBJQ010001497.1 coordinate 286,953, forward strand.
ATAATGGTCGATTCGGTTCTCGTCTTTCTCCAATCTGTCATCAACCAGAAACGAGAAACGCAGATTTACCCTTTTACTCTACTGTTTAATTTATAAGCCATTTACAGGCTTTTAAATTAAACAGCACACTCAGCAAATATGGTAAATAATAATAATAATATTAGTACAAGAAAAACCTGATCATGTATTTGAAGACTTGTTAACATAGAAATCTCAGGGGGGAAAAACAAACCGATATGATGACAGGTGAAAACGAGAGGAAAACAGGAGAAACCTCGAACGAGAAACGCAGATTTACCCTTTTACTCTACTGTTTAATTTATAAGCCATATACAGGCTTTTAAATTAAATAGCACACTCAGCAAATATGGTAAATAATAATAATAATAATATTAGTACAAGAAAAACCTGATCATGTATTTGAAGACTTGTTAACATAGAAATCTCAGGGGGGAAAAACAAACCGATATGATGACAGGTGAAAACGAGAGGAAAACAGGAGAAACCTCGTCTGCATCGACAAACATTTCAATTGAAATTCCGAGAGAACGCGGTTAGCGCTCTTCTATTTGCACTGACGAGAGGTGAGCAATTTTCCTGTTAATCATTTCTTCCTCTTCTCTTGGCCTCCGACACGTCTCTTCCCCCACCCGCTGTCTTCACTTTTTAGCATTGATATGAAAGTGAAGATCCCTCCCGCCGTCACCAAGATCACTCTCTCCGATGAAAAGGAAACAATCTGGGTGCTACAGCCGTGGAGGACGGGGAGAAATCCGTCGTTCTGCTTTAATGATCGGCCTGGACTCGGCTGGACATGGACTGAGTCATCCAGTGAAGTAGCACCGGGGGCAGCTCCAGTCCATCCTGATTTGCACGGGCCGATAATAACGTCTAAAAATGGGGCCCTCATTGCCCCAGAAGATAACTAATGCCTTGTGTGCGACGGCCTCATTTACAGTTTAGACGCAGCACTTGAACATTAGTAATTCAACAGCCACGGCCCATTTTTCAGACGCCACAATGACGCCTGTGCTTTTTAAGCAAACACCACCACCATCACCAACAACAACAACAACAGAAGATCTGGACAATTTGAAAAGTTATTCTCAAACCACCACAGCCTCATTCAGGAGGAATATTTTGGGCCAGAACATTTTTCTACAATACAAGAGGAATCATTTTTATTTGTTTATTTTTCCTTCAGGGGATTAATAAAGTACAAAAGTATTAATAAAGTTGGTTTGAATACACTTCAGACTAACATAAGTTTTGAGTTTTGAGGACTCACCGTTTCGTCCGTGCTGCTTCAGCGTGTTGGCAGAAAGGTGGATGGAGTTGCCGTGTCCTCCGCTTTGTGGAAACTTCAGATCTGGCAAGTTCCCATCGGTGCTCATCCTCGCGACCTCCAGCTCTGCACACAGTCGGACATTTGGCAATCGATCATTTTGTTTTCCGTGACACACTCATTCAGAGGGAAGGACTTAAATGTGTTTATATAATATATATTTGTTTTGTAAGAATTTAAATGAGGCTTTGAATAATGCCAACTCTCTCATGTCACTTCACATGAAGACAGTCGCATCGTCTGTAGCAGTTAAATGGATTTGATTCTCTGGCACAAAACGGACTTTCACCTGATTTTCACATGTCCACAAGTCAAAATCAAAGTTTAAAACTCAATGATAAACAAAGAGAAGTTTGACGTTTGACAACTTAAAGCGAATGACAACAAACCTCAGACACATCTCCAGCCACCACACTGAGCCTACAGCTGGGTTTTCCTAATCAGTGCATCTCCAACACTACAAGCAGCACATCCTGTCACATGTTGTCTTTACTTTGAAGGACAGATCCTCTCTCTCCAGTCTCTGCATGAAGAGGAGGTCACTGTCTCGCTAAAGGCGCCTTAATGAAGTGATTATCAAGTTCGTCTTCTGTACTGTAAAAAAAAAAAAACGAAAACAAAGGCTGTCGTCACCCTTTGGAAAAAAAAAAGACGGCTTCTTTGGTTTTTTTTTTCCTTTTCTCTCTGGTGAGGAGCAGAGAGCGAGAGATACGAGGAGGAGATAAATACCGGCGAGGGAAGACGAGCTGGCTTCTGCGGCAGCTCAACAGCTGTTGTGTCTGAGGCAAGCTCCTAATTTATGGTTCAAAGGCTCCGGCGTCGTACAGCGGAGGAAAATGAGCTGGCGATAGGAGCCTGGCTGGAATAAAAAGCTCATTCCATCAAAGTTATTATGGCGCGACACTACTCAGTCTAATAAAGCAGCCTGAGTGTGCTCTAATCTCAAGTATCGATGATCTGCGTGAAGTCTAGGCATCCCTAAATGTCACATTATCTCCCAGCACGCTGGAATAAACCGAGTGATTCATCGCTGTACTGCAGCGAAGAACTTTTATTTTCCAAAAACAAAAAAAAGGAGTAATCCGTGTTAGAAGTAAACAAGCTTGCAAGGTGGCACTGGGTTTGTAAGCCCACATAGCGATGCTGCGGTTCATGCAAAGGATGAACAGAATATGGAAGAACGTCCGGGAGCAGATTGTGTTTGGATAAAGCGAGACAAATCCTGAGATGCAGTGGAGGTCAGGCCGAAGAGAAACGTCTCACGTCGTCTTCAGGTGAAAAGGACTTTTTCAGCTTCAGTCCAACATTAGGTGCCGTCAGGTTTGATGGGCTGTCTGACCGAGCTGAGCCACTGGAACCAGTGGCCGCATCCACCTCTTCACATCATCACAGTCAGAGGATGACAGGTAGCATCTGATGTTACAGGTGTGCGACTGTTGGAGTCTGACTGTTCATACATACATGAGCCAACCTCATTCGCAGGTGCACCTCCTTCCGACACACACATCACAGGTGCCTACAGGTGCTCTGTACTAGGTTCTTATATTAATCTTAATCTAAGATTGAGATTAATGAATTAATTATTTAATTACTTACCTAGGTTCCTCCTCCCAAAGAACAGCAGATTATTTCCTGTCTGCTGTATCCATAAAAAAACTTTGTTTATTTCTCTAAAGTACAGTGGCACTGGCTGTATTTTTATTTTTCCTTCCCAAATCATCACGATCAATGTCTTCCTGTCCTTCGCCCTGCAACCAATCTACACCTTCACGGTCAGCGGCGCTGTAGTCATCACTGGAGCAACACAAAGTGTGTGGCAGATGAATCAACCTGAAACACTATTATTCTTATTACTTTTTTCAGGTGTGAGAAATAGTGGCGTCATTAAGCCTGATGAGTGTCAGTGCACTGTGACACATTTGGCTTTGATAAAGGTTAGTGACCAGGAAACGCAACACATGAGGCCACATTAAATCCTTCTTTTGTGTCTTTCTATTAAAAAACTGAATCTGTATTAAAATTCTCTCATGCTTTTGCACGGGCTGCAGGGTTTGAGTGATACATTCCGATTCGACTTAGTTAAGACAATAGCCCAGAAAGCTCTCTCTCCGTTCCCTGGATTCCAGGCCTGCCTCCATCATAAAGGAAGCAGTTTTCCTCGTCTCGCCCTCCTTCCCCCTGTGTGGTTGCATAAAAGAGCTTACAATGGGCTTCGGGGAATTTCTTTGATGCCATGGCGGTTGTTGGACCCAAAGGCAGTACCTTCAAAGCCGGTTTAAATAACATGCTAATCGGCAGAAATCTCTCCGCAAGATAATCACGCAGAGTGCGAGGCGTCGGCCTTCTCGCGCACACAAAGCCGCGGATGAGCACGTGTACTGAGGTGCGTCAACACAAACGCAGACACAATGTGTGAAACATCCGCGTTCACAAAGACAACAGATCCCGTTATCGGCTTGAGACTGAAATCGGAGGAGCCATAGAGAAACTATGAAACCAAGAACGAGTTACCAGGTGCAATGTGTCTCTGTGTGTGTGTGTGAGCCACAGCGCACCCGCGTTCACGTCACCCTTCACTTTACATGCACGTCGGCGCGAGCGATCAATAATTAGCCGCTGTAGGGATTATCAATGTTTAAATGGGCCTCCTTGCCCTCGTTTAACTAGCCTGCGTGGCATGAGGGATGGCGAGGAGCCGGGCGCCGGAGAAAAAAAAAAAGCGCCGAGCAAACAGAGAGATAAGGCCTAGTAAACATGTCACAAGCACATAATTAAGCAGGCTACCGCTATGTGCCATAAAGCTGTGGAGGCGTCGTCTCATTCCCCTCTTCAACGAGCCCAGAATCTCTTTAATACCCAGATGAATTGTGTGCCAGATACAATAAAATCCATTTTATTAATTCTCCTTACGCTTGCTTCCTTTTAAGTCAGCAGACCTATATTTTAGGTTGCCATGGCAGCAGGCGGAAAAAAAAAACATGTTGAGCGGAAACGGCAATACATCATAGCATTATTCCTCCTTAATTCCCTTTGCCTCAGTAACCACTGTCTGCAAAACGTTCTTTAATTTATTCGATATATGTATTTTTTTAATGCTTAGGAAATGATTGTCAACGTAAAACGACAGATTTGATAAATTCTTCTTTCAAAAAGTGATAGATTCCGTTTTTTGTGAAAACCCCACAGGGGGAAACAGCGGTGACAGAAGTCCCATTATCTGTGCTCTCTTGGTATTAATACACTGAATAATGAGCGCTGATCGCCGATCTGCGCGACTCGTGGTTAATCCCAGCTAATAATTGACGCGACTATAAATACAATCATTTGAGGTAATTGTCAATTTACAGCTAACTGCCACCAGCTGTAAACATCCCTGCCAAACTTCACCTCCTGTGTGGGAGAAAGCATCAATCCACTGACCTTCACACATGCTCCACAACCCTCAAGTGCTCTGCTATCAATATGACAGCAGCACTAGATCAATAGCTGTGTGTTGAACTTTGTAACCCCGCTACAACGCACAAGACCAGTGAAGGATGCAACACCTCGCAGGGGAAGAAAAACACAACTGGAATAAAACAATACGAGGAACAAACGCTCAGATCTTCATATCTAACCACCGACGGCCTGAATATGGGAAATGACAGTGGCGAGTCTTCCACCAAGATATCACGTTATATGCGCGGTCAGTTTGAACAGAAACATGCAATATTAAGGAGTACAGTTATATTATATAGGACACACACACGTATACTACTCACAAAAAGTTAGGGATATCTGGATTTGGGAATGATTGTTTTATTCAGCTTTTGTTTCAAGAAAAAGCTTGATATTCCATGACCACTGCATGCCTGTACTAAAATCCCCCAATTTCATGATATAATAATATCACTGTAGCATGAACTTTTTACAATATTCCTAACTTTTTGTGAGTAGTGTATATGTCTCCACTTAATACTGATAAGTTTTGTCATAGTTATAATAACTTGGCCGGGAACCATGATGTACATTTCTTATTTGGGGAAATACTCACGGATGTTGTCAGTGTTCTCCTGCACGATGTCGGTCTTCAGCAGGTTGTCCGCCAGGACGAAGGCCCCTTGCTCCACTGTGTCCAGCAACATGGTGGCGGCCTTCAGCTGGTCGGCCGTGCTGAGCTCCCTCCACGCCGCCTGGGCCTGCGGCTGCAGCAGATTGTTGACCGTCTCCACCATGGCCTGGGGAGCCAGGATCACAGAGTTAGTTCAAGTGAACTGCTTTTGTCTGCATAGTGATGTGGTCAACTGGATGAAGGAGGTCGGAGCTCGGGACTGAAGAAATACATAAATACATATTTTGGGGACTGTGCATGAAAGAAGCACTGATGGTTTTTACATTCATTTCCATTCACATTCAAAATACTACAATCACGTTTCCACTGAACACATTCATGATCCTATTTCCAGCTCGTTTGCAAGTTATGCTTTTGGACACAGCACCTCGGAATCTGTAAAGACCCTGGATATGCTGCTTGCTTTTGCTGTTGTTTCCATCCGTCTACGGGGGAAATGAATCATGTAAATAAATCAGAGCTTATATGTACTAAGGCTAGAGGCCAATTCTTCCTTGACCCGAGGTAAGAGTCTGTAATTGGAGTGATAAATGTTCCTCCATGCAGACAATCCCAATGCACACAGGCACAACAACTAAATAAACGCCACCGCACTTACACATGGACGTGGGCTGGTGGCGGCAAAGCGCGACCGCTCAGCTGAAATCTTTCCTGCATATTAATTGCACCGAACAACTATTATGCTTTTCCTTAATCTCCCCACAACAACGCTGAAGCAAGTGAGCGGGGAAGAAACACGACGCTCTTAAGACAAGATGAAAAATTAAGAGCCATTAAAGATTTAAAAATGCCAATGGCGAGATTTATGAATGGAATACTAATTGGTCAAGCACAGCGATTCGTTTGCAGTAGCACTGCTCCCGAGAGCAAAATGAGCCTGACTGCCCTTGGTAGAAAGCCATTAGAGTACGGTAGGTGGTCAAACGCATAATTATAAAAACATTTCCTGTATAGCTAATAGCAGTAATGCACTGAGCTCTATAGACGTATGATTTATACATCTGATAAAAAAATGTGTTCATGTGTTTATATGGCCTTTTCTTCAAAAGACACTCGTGACGTGCTGAAGACAGAGGCTGAAATGTATATGAAAAACAAAAATGTCATGTGACAAAGAGCTATGAACTTCCCTTAGATCAGCAGGGAACGAAAGCCAATCCGAGTTTTAGTGCGACTCCAGAACAGCGTGAGGATAAAGACAATACGGAAAATCCTGAGCCTGAACGTCTCACATGATTTACTGATCCAAAAAAACCAAAAACAAACGCACAGTCACAAACCATAAATGTAATGGTGATGTTCCAATTACCTGAAACTGTTAAGTTGCTTGTTTATTTCGTAAGACTGTGATGGTGAGAGGAGACGCAGGGCTGATTGTGTTGAACTTACACATGTTGACTGTGAATTTCAAACAGCACCAGCTGGCTTCTTCTATTCAAAACGTACCACCACTACATCCTACTATACACATTATGCCACCCACCCACACACACTCACACACACACACACACACGCAGAGATAAACAAGAATGTATGCACATGCACATGCTCGTATACAGAAACATACACAAACAAAAGGGCCTGCACTATAAAATAGCTATACTTTGCACGCACACACGCACACACACGTACATGCACTATACCAGCTTTGATGTAATTATTCATTATCTGCAGACAATCTCCACTGACACCTTTGACATTCAGCTAAAGGCAGAGGTGGATTCACTCTCAATTAAGGAGCTCTTTTTCTTCAGGCACCGACATTTTTTTTCTCTTTGTTCGAAAAATGCAAGGTTTTTTTTTTCACCCCCCGCACGTCTTTAAAAAAAAAAAAACCCTGAACTAATGGTTCCACAGGGAAAAGATTGATGGACTTGCAGCAGAGGCTGTCTATCGTTTTCACATGCATACGAGAGCCCATTCCTAAAGCCTGAGGGGCGGGGCGGAAACATGATGAGGTGGGAATATGCAATAGATTATTGATTGATTTTTCAGGGAAACAAAATGTGACCAAGAACCAAGCCATCTTGAAAAAAGCGGTGAATTTACAGCCATCTGGCAGGAATGGAATCAAACGAAGGTTTAAAAGTTATTGCAAACAGTTCCTGCAGGTTTTGCAAACTTTTGCTGATCACATACAAACAGAAGAAAGATAGTTACTACACAACATGTGTCATTATACTGTGTTGTAATGGCTCTATGGTACAATGTAGTGCAGTAGATGAGTTACCAGTAAGAAGAATCTTTTGCTGGCAAAAATGTTTCTGCAGGCTGAATACGAGATGGTGAAATTAAAAAGATGCTGAAAGGTCACACTGTGGCAAAGCTGATCCTCGTGCAGGGACGATTATGGTTCTCCATCACCAGACTATACATCAGACTGAACCACTTCTACTGCCTCTGCTCTGTACAATACTTTACCCACTGTTATCAGCAAGTTAGACAAGGGACATAGCTTCAGTTAAAGGTCATATTGAATGAAAAATGCCTTTTCTGTCTATTATCTTGTTCTGTTCATCCGTCTGCGGACGACAAACACGACAGCAATGCTGTGTCCTTATTTTTTATTATTTTTGTCTTGAGGACTTTGTGGTGGTTTAATATTTTAAAAATATATATATTTTTAACATCCCAGCAATGGCTTTGTTGTCGGTATCAGAGTCATCACTTCTTTTACCTGTGAATATAAATGAATTAATAATTATATAATTCATATAAACGCTCATTTAAGAGAAAAGAAACAAAAGTTGGAGGCCTTGACGGTCAATGGGTGGTTTTGGTTGAATCCAAATAAAAAAAATATACATCTAAAAAAAACGAAAACAGTAATTTCTTAGCTTTAATGCTGCACCGAGGTGAAATTTATACGATTGCCCTTTCTTTCTGCAATAGGCTCCAGACAACTACAACTTAACTCCAGTTAAAAAATTATTATTCACATAGTAGCTTGGAGTTAAATAATAAAGGACATCGCTCCCTGTAAAGATGAAGAAACTCTACCCACCAGCACCTTTAAAACCAACTAATTCACACATTATCTCATTACCCTCATTAACTGCTAATTTAAGCTATAGATACAATACGGCTACATCATTGGTTTTTAGTTCTGTTTCTTGCCATGATGTTGCTTCATGTATGTATGTATGTATGTATGTATGTATGTATGTATGTATGTATGTATGTGTGTAT
>JAFBJQ010001498.1:4104-101734 GCA_016785345.1 Trinectes maculatus
GGGGGACTTACTGCATGAAAATGAACGAATCAGTCACCGAGATGATTAGTTCTTTCCGGGTCACGTGAAAGATTCGTTCATATGAACTAAACGTTCATGAACGACACATCACTACAGAGAAGCCCACAAGAAGGTTCGTTATCTTGTTGAATCAGTAGAGAAAATTAACAGATGATACTTAAATGAAAATTCGTTACCCCCAGTTCATCTACGTATGCTACTTCGTGTATATAAGCTAACGCCTGTGGAGATAACGCTAGCTAATTAGGTAGTTGTTAGCCGCCGTCTAGTGTCAGGCGCAGCATATCGGTTTAACTTGACATCGTTTATTTTTCATTCAATGTCACATGAAGTTCGGTGCAGTGACTGTGTTTTCCTGCAGTGTCACTCGTGGAGAAGTGTCTGTCTGTGGATCGACAACAGCACACAATGTTAAAAATATCAATTCTCAAGGTAAGTCATTATCATATCATATTGTTGTTTGGCATCGTGTTTGTTGACGTGTATTTTATCAGGGCGAATCCGTTTCAATGATTAATTAGTTTAACCAATGAAACTTGAGTCTTTCCCTAATTCCTTAGAAACCAAAATCAGAACATCCGAGTAATTCTGTTACAGCCCTGAGTGGGACAACATACTAAATGTCAGCCATTTTTCATGGTCACGGTTTTGTGGACTTGTGGTGAGAATAAAAAAAAACAAAACCTTCACATGAGTATAATAGAACCATGGAAATAGACTAACAATCGCAACGAGACCAAAAGTAGGTATAAATGTTCATGGTGCATTTTTTAAGTGTGTGTGTATGTGTGTGAGATAAATAAATGGTAGTCTCAGAAACATGTGGAACCATTTAACTTGTTTTCTTTTGTCAGCAGCTGCGACATGGCAGCTACTGGAACATCTGAGACTGTCAACAAAATTTCCACTCCATAGTGCTTTTTTAACCAGTAATTGGTTTTAAATAGTTACTTTGATTCATTAAAAATCCAACAACAGGACACCCATTTCATGACGCTGGAATCAAGGAGTTTGGATTTTGCTGAGATCTTTTATTGATATGAATTTCAATGTAACTGCTTGTCTGAGCTAGAGTATGCAGTAGGGGTGTCGTGATAATTTTTTTTATCAGCAAGTATGAGTATTTATGTTTAAATACTCACCGACATTGAATACCAGCAAGAATTTTCTGTGTGTTTTACCATTCCTGGGTTGTCTGGTGTTGTTTTGTCTCACCTCTCCTGTATTTCTTGTAAAGTTGGTTGTGCAAACTGCTTGAACTCGCAGAAGAGGAGACGTATGGATGAGTATTTGAGTATTTTTTGAGAACTTGAGACGTTATTGGGTCCAGTTCTGATACCATCCAACTTTTAGTGGACATTTTGTAGACTGTTCCAGTTGCTACATAAGATTACACTGTAACCTCTAATCTTATTTTATACAGGTTTTGTATGTACATTCCTGTACACATTTATTACCATAGGGCCCGGGTTAAAGAAGAACTGGCTTTAATGGTTAACTGCCTTTTAATGGAGGTTAAATTCACCATGGTCTCTGCAGGTTGAGAACCCATCCTGCCTCTGGGGTCGGGTCCTTCAGAGTCTGGGCAACAGGACAGAGATGACAGAACAGTACGACACACTGCTGGCTCAGATGAACCTCTTCTACCATGACAATACTCGCGACCAGTGCAAGCTGAAACTGACATCAGTCGAGGAGGGACAGGTATCGCAAACCTGAAGTTTGCCTTCACCCTTATTTTTGCATTTGCTGATATTAGGTGTTAGGTGATATTGGTGAAGAATTTGTTTGTTGTGTTAACTGTATGTCCCTTCAGGTGTGTGTGGTGTACTGGTCAGTGATGAAGTCATGGTGTAGGGCAGTGGTGGAGTCTATCATCATGGACTCTGTGTCCTGTAAAGCACGTTGCCACCTGGTTGACCACGGAGAACGTATTGTCGTTGCCTCAGACCAGTAAGACAAGACTAGAGTCCTCCTCAGCATTAAATAATTTCCTGTTGGAAGTACTTTTTATTCTTCCTATTCCTCAGCCATTTTATTGTTTTGATCCAATTGTTGACATAGAAGATATTAGAGATGTGCATATTTACATGATTTATGACATGATTTAAGTGTTCTATTTAAGAAAGAACACATGTCTTTGACACATTATCAACATAACAGTAGAGCAGTACATGAGTCTCTCCTGGAGGCATTTTTTGCCCTGTTGAAAGGGTTTTTTTTCCTCACCCTTGTTGAGGGTGTAGGTCAGAGGATGTCACACCCTGTACTCTTTGTTAAAGCCCTATGAGGCAAATTGCAGTATTGAATATGGGCTATACAAATGAAATTTGATCGATTGATTGATATATTTATAACAAAGTTGTAGTTTGTACAAATAAATAGCACAAACAACAAAACACATAACACTTCTCCTGATTTCTTTCTTTAAATAAAGCAGAATCCTCACCCCTCCCCCTGTTTCTCTCTGTCACACACACAAAGATGCTGATCTGTCTTTATACGTATGCTGCATTGGAGGAAATCCTAAAGTCAGAGAACTGATGGAGCATCAAAATGTCCATACAAGTTGTAATCCTTCTTGGCTTACAGACCCTTATTCAGAAATAGCATGTGGGGTTAGTTTTGTAATTGTCATCTGTTAGACTGTGAGACCCACAGTAACGAATACCTCCCTGGATGGTACCCTGTGTTCAGGAATGCAGTGTGTGTACAGAATTTGTGCATAACTGTGCATCTAAGGTGCTTGATTTATAGGTTTTGTAATTTTTTTTTTGCTCCTGTCTGACTAGGATCCGAGTGGCTGTGCAGAACTTCCTCCAGCTCCCTTTTTGGGTAAGGAAGTTTCATCTGGCAAGAATCAAACCAACAACCCTGAAAGTGTCGGTATACAAGGAGAAGGCAAAGCTTACGTAAGACAAGTTTATTACTTATAGTTTTACTGCTGCTTTTTATGTTTGTGTTATGTGTATTGTGAAACAGCCTCAATTGCCTCATTCACACACCTCCATTAAGACTCGAAAAACAGAAGACTATACTTAGAAAAAGGTGTGGTATGTTTTTTCCCCACTGTTTACGTCTGTTTACGTAAATTTACTTCACTTACTATTTAAATATATGTGCAAAGGACCCTTGATCTGACTCTTATTAAGGCAGAGATGCTGACACTAAATAATATTTAGGACACTAGGATTTGTGATTATAAAGGAAAGCTGGTCAGATGAGACACTCAGTGTGATCTCACATTAGCTAAACACTAACAATGATGCATGTGCTCGCAGATAACCATTTGTACAATTAAAATGAATGAAAAACTGTATCTCAGATACTGCATTGATGTGCATCCAGGGCTGCTAATTTAGAGTTAGATTGTACTAATAATGGTTGGTGACCTCATAGCTCTGGATATCTAGCAAGAGCATTAGCCCTTAATCAACACGGTGAATAGAATCAGTAAGCAGCCAGCTAAACGCTCTGTATCTTTGCAAAACCTCTGGAACAAGACAGCTGGGACTGCAGAAATAGCACATTGTCAGATCTGGTTCTAATTCCTTTCATGCGCAGTCCTTCCTCTCAGTGGGACAGCTCAGCTACGCTCTACCTGCACAAGCTGCTACAAGGTGAGCATGACAAATAGTAGGACAAAAACAACAATGTGTCAAATCTAATTTATTTACACTTTACAAGTAACGCAATGGATATACATTACCTGTTGTGCATTAAGATTGATGTTAAAACATAATAACTGTACTGAATAGTCATTTTTCAAATGTTTACTACTTCTGAAATTTAAGTGTCAACTTGGACAGAGGCTCTGTTGCTTGAAACAGAATCAGGTTCCACTTCCATCGAGCTCTACCTGACCATCAGGAACATTAAGGTGAACGTTGACCTTTGTCAATATAGGACATAAGTTGCATTAACTCAGAAAATAAGACCTTTTAACAGTTTTACCACAAACCAGTTCATGTAAATTTAATGATCTGCTTTTACTATTGTTTATTTTACTAATGCTTATTGTTGATGGCATTCCTTTTTTTCCTCTTTTCTTTCTTTTAGTTTCTGTTGTCTCCGCTCTTGTGTTTGACAGATATTGTATGTGGTGACTGAACTGTGATGAACTGATCTGTCAAATTTTGGTTTCTGTTAAATTTCTGATTAAGTGTGTGGATATGGATTGTTTGTATGTGCATTTTGTCATCTGAACCTGTATTTTTGTTCTCAGGAATAGTAACTTGAATTCCTTTTTGTTTGTTTTTTTTGTTTTCAGATCTGTGTGAATGATGACCTTGTGACCAAGAGGTTTGCCTATTATACAAGAGAGCCACCTGAGAGCAATACGTTGGAGCAGGTGGATCCACTTTCCATCATGTCCTCCAGCATCTTAACACAGACTGTCTCCAAACCCTTAATCAACTTGACTGCAGAAACCCAACCAACTCCTGGTAAACATATGTTATGGTATGGTCTGCAAAGCTATGTTATGGCTGGTCTGAAGCAAGTGCAGATGTTCTGGTTTATGTTATGTGAAACATTGAAAGACCTTAACGCTAATGTCACTGAAGTGAACATTTGTTCCATGCCAAGTACAAAAACAGAGTAGCTGCGGTACTTAAAAGTGATGCCAAATTATTCTCTCAGCAAAAACGGTTTAGCCTTTTGAGAATTGAGTATTGAAAGTTATATTTCTGTTATGTTTTTTTCTTAACTCCTCACCTAGCTTTCATTATTACAGGTTGAAATTCATATTCTTTTCTTTTTGTATTTTTCAGTTCTCAGACAGTTCTTTATGTGCAGGAACTCTAATTTCTATAAAATGTAATAATCCGTTTGGAGAGGCACTAACGCACACTGAATTTGGTTTAACCCTCAGAGGTATTACGTGGTCCGGTTATCAGCCGAGCTAGTGATTGGCTGACAGCACCTTCTCCACTTCAGGTCAGCAGCTCTGTTCACTGTGTTAGTGATGCTGAAGTCTATTCCACACATCCTGACCTCTGACTTCTCTGCTATTTCAGAGTCAACAACATGAACTGATGACCTCTGAGGGAGACAGCAAGTTAAATGACACAAAAGAAAGTCTGTCATCAGGCAGCCAGTCACAAAGCATCACTCACCATGCTGCTGCTGACAGGTTCATTTCTCACGTAAACATACAGCTGTGCAAAATGTAGCGACATAAGAAATCTTCAGTTGAGAAGCACACACTCATTCTTGAACCTCTATTGTAGTAAGGACACACAGTAATGCACTTCCTAGCCCCTTACGGCAACCTAATCATCACAAGTGAATGCCTAACCCTAAAACCAGGTCTGAACCTTCAAACAGCCCTCTAAAAACCGGTCAAAATATCCTCACTACATAAGGTTCATACTCAAAATGGTACTGATTAAGCACACAAAAACACACATACAAATCCACAGACTCTGCATACGTTGACCTGCTCTGTTGTTGTTTCAGTGACACATCAGATGACACAGACTCCTCTCTGGCAGCAGCTCTGACCACAAATCTCAGTCTATTCAAGTGAGAGCTGATCTCAATCACTTACAGTCGTTTCGCAAGTGATTGGTTGAAAACAGCCAGCAAATTGCACATAAGTTCATTGGATTGGCTGATACTGAGGAAACATCTCCTTCGTTACAGGTTCTTAAAGTTTCTAAATCCAGGCAGTTACCACCAGGCAGCAGGTTGTGTGAGTATATTACAAGTTTTCTCTCTTGCTCTCGCTCTTTTTTTTAAAGAACAGAATAAACAAACAAACAAAGTTAAAATATCATGTTAAGATATCATTATAATTGTTGTTTTCTAGAAATGATTCATTTATACCCCTCTTGACTCTCATTACTCATCTTATTATCCTGTCCAAAAATAGAAAAGTGACTGTTATATTGTAAAAAACAATTGTGTTACCTGCTCATCTAGTGCCAAAAACTCTGTTTGTTCCCTTGCAGGTAGGTCAGCATGAACAGCTGAATGATACTCAACCTAAAGAGTCGACCGTAGCCTCCAGCACCTGCACGGAACATGAAATGTATGCTGATTCTGTTAACAGACTATGTATTTGACAAATTTAACATACCTAGGGCTTTTTAACTGTAACAAAAGTTCTGGTTCATCTTTTTCATACCGCTTGTGTAGCGATCGGTATCGATAACTGGTTCCTGTTAAGCATCGATAAGAAATCGTTCAATCCATTGACATCGTTAGCATTTATGCCTAACAATTTCCTTATCGATTCTTTACATTATGCCGGAGCGGCCGGAAATTACGTCAATGTCACGTGACGAGCCACACACGTTGGTGGAAACCTTTGGTCTTAGAAGACATCGAAGCTCAAGTTGCTGTCCTGATTGGACCACGTCAGTGTGACGTTTGCCTCCCTGATTCGCTGGGCTCGTGTCGGGTAATATTGCTCATGTGGCATGGCAATTCAGATCCTTGTTTATACCGGCTCGCAAATGCCAGGTATGCATGAACGGTCACGTCTAAATGAATGTGACCAGCGTCTCAGGCTGTTTCCCTTTTCTGTGTAAAGGACAAAGGTGTTGCTTGCGGATGTAGAAGCAATGTGTATGGATGAAAATCTTTTTAATTCTGTTACAGTGATGCTAAACAGTGTTGACGTAGCCATTGTGTATGTGGTGAAGGATTAGTGAGGGATATATGTCATATACTGGGACAGTATGTATGTGTGTGTGTGTGTGGTATTATGTGTGTGTGTGTGTATGTATATATAAAAAGATGCAGATCATATGTGTCAAACACAAGGCCCGCGGGCCACTTGTGGCCCGCCATGTCATTTTATCTGGCCCGCGAGATAGTATTTATTTTCTTTAACTTTATTAGTTACATTGGCAAAGTTGAAATATACTCTTACACCTGAAAGCACCACTCCATTCACACAACCTTGGATGGGGAGGGACTTAACCCAAATAACCAATCAGAGGCTAGGCAGGCCACGAGCTGTCTGAAAAATCAGAGGTGAACTCCAGGTGCGTTTCCTGTTCCAGGTCTCTTTGACTTCAGTCATGGGGGAGAGAGGCGCTACTTGCTAAGAGGACGGGAAAGACCAGGAGAAATTTCTCAATTTAATCAATAAGATTACACACCACTGATCTCACCTACATGATTGGACACAATCGTCCCTTGGCTCCGATCGCTGGCCGCAGACGATTGGCCAGTAGTGGTATGTAATCTTATTGATTAATTTGAGAAGTTTCTCGTCGCGCAAGAGCCGAAGGTGGTGCACACAGCTTTTGAACACAGAGCAATGGTGAGACACATGTCCGTTGTAGTTGCTCTGACATGGTTTTGCCCTGTGTGCTGAGTGTGCTAAAGGAAGCGATGGTAGTATTAAAGCTTGTAGGAGAGAGCTGAGGGGCAAATAATGGTGACATGCTTGAATATGAGGCTACAGGCAGCACTGAGTGTATTGCATCTATTATCTTATGCCAATGTATAAATATTCAATAGAGAAGTTGTAGTTATTCTGTTGTTGCCAAATTAAAAGAACTGTGACTGGGTTGAAAAAGTTCTGAGTATAGTTAAAAGTTAAGGGTTAATATCATAACGTGTTTATAATATTTTGCTTTAGTTGCTTAAATAGTTTGATTCAAGTAATGTGGGTTTCAAACTGAACATTTATTTTTACATCTGTGCAAATGCATATGATATATAAAGTTGTTAACATAATAAATACAGAAACAGTATAACATATTTAAGCTACACCTTATTACACTTGACAATATAATTTGACAATATAATATTTGACAATATAATAAGGTGTAGTTTAATTTATTTTAAATTACATTGCATTTTGTTACATTCATACTGTTAATATGGCCCATCGAGGGACAACCATTATGCTGATGTGGCCCTCTGTGAAAATGAGTTTGACACCGCTGATGTAGATGAATGTAGATGAATCCTCGATATACTGTAGTTGTACACAAGCAAATGTGAGGAGAGCTTCACCACTTTGTTTAATCCTGTTGGGGGCAAAGGTTCAGCAATTTAAATAAATGTGATTATTTTACAACATACAATTGCAAAAATATGTTGTACCACCTATAGTCCAAAATATTGCCCCTTACTTGTACAGATTTGTCTGTGTGCAAGGGGCAATAAATAGTTACTGGTTGTGCTTGTTTTTAACATCAAATTGTTGAAGTCATGAACAGAAAATGTATTTGACGTAAATACACAGCTGTATCAGCACTGAGGCAAGAGTGTGAATTTCTAGATTAAAGCTGGCAGCAGGTCATAGTGTGGGCCATAAATATTTCAAGGAAGTGAACATAATACAATTTATGTGGGATCATTAGTCTTATCATGAATGATAGTTTTTGTTCTAGAGAATGGCATGATTCTACGGTATTACTACTCTGCTGTGCAAACACCAACCTTAACCCCAACCCTATAAAACAACATCCATAAGCACAGCAGAATTCTCTGGACCTGAAAGCATCTGAGATGGTCTGCATCAAATGGGAAAGATTTGCTCTGGTCTCTTGAGTCCACATTTCCAAATGCACTTGGAAGTTATTGTCATCGTGGCAGCATATACTGGTTTTGTAACCAACATATGCTGCCATCTGTAAGTCTATTTTAGGGATGTCCCTTTTTATTTAAACGATAGAATAGCAGGCCACATTCTGTCCACAGTGATGGATATACCAGGGACACAACGTAAAAACAAAAGTGACTGACATCAAGTTCAGAACAAGTGAATAATCACATGAAAATAAAGTTTGAACATTTAATATCTTGTCTTTGTTCTGTATTAAGTTAACTACGGGTCAAATGGTTCTTCAAATCATTGCATTCTGCTTTAATTTACATCATATGGTGTCTTTAACTTGGTGTCTATAACTTTTTTGGAGGTGATACAATTAGGGGTATATAGTTCAGCAAAATTATTTCCAAGTGTTGTCTGTATACCAGATATGGTTTGACATTTTGTTTCTGAGATGATGTTCTGCCTTTGCCCCTGTCTTTCAGCAGCTCCAATAGGTTTGTAGACTCAGGATCAGCAGAAGCAGAGAAGAGAAGGAGTAGTGAAATTAGCTGGACCTGCTCACAGTGAGTTCCCATTTTGATTCAAATGAAAAGTAAAAACACATCAAATCTATTGGTTTTCTCATTGCTGAAGTTTTCCAAATCTGTTTTGCTGGCCACAGGCTTTTGGAGTGGTTGAACCCTGAGCCGCTGAACTTGGATCAAGATGCTAGAAATGATGCTGTAGGTTTTTCAAATTTCATCCCTCTTGATACACATTTTTGGATAGCAGTATCTGCTGCAATCAGTGGTCTCTGGGACGATGATATTTCTGCTGTGCTTGCAACCCCAAAACATCTGAATTGATGAAATTGATGTACCTCAGTTTTTGACACCTAAATGGATAATGCAGTTAAAAAAGTAGGCAATTGATTATTTTTGGCATGAGGCAGAGGAAACAAATGATTGGAAAACAATAGATACAACAGGCATTGAGACTAGGTGTCAGCTTACTAACCAAAATATATTCACTATGTCATGGAGGAATCCAGTAGCTTACTTATTTAAAATGTAATATTATTGACCGTGTGTAAAAATAGCAACAAATTTGTCCCTATACCAAGATCCCACAACAAATCTTTATTCTTATCATTAATCTTTATAATTAAAGCACCTATCAGACTTGCTTTACAAGAAATTCTTAAGAGCAACATCAACAGAGAAACTGGAATGGTAAAAAGATATTTGAGTCTACACCATTTAAAATTGAACAGGACAAGAATAAAAGATGGAAAAGTAAAAGATAAGGTTAGGATAATGGAAGCTGAATATTAAAAGATGAAACAGTCAAGTAGAAAATTAAGAAAAAAGAAAATTATAAAACACTGCAAAGTATTGAGTGCAAAATAAATGATGACTACAATTAAATGGTGATAAGAGAAGATGCTCCATTAGGTGGGATTAATCCTATCTCTCTTAATGTGGTGCGATCTCAGAGCAGGTTAAATACGGTCAAAGTTCATGCTGTGAGAACTATATGCTGACTGCAGCTGGGTGTGCAAACTGAGAATGTAGAGAGATTGCTTTTTGATTGTGTAATTTGTGTACCCTATATTTTTTGTACAAATATACATACACTGTATTATAGTAGAGTGTGTTGCATATGCAGTCCTTTAGCACCACTCACCATTACCACTTTACCCGTGAAATGATTCAATCAAATTTTTAGTTTATTTTATCTTATTTTTGTCATGTTTTTGTCACGGATTTCTGTCATTAAATCCAGGTGTGGCTGTTGCCCTGTTTCACCCATGCTGCCACAGTATTAACTCACTGTGTCATTCATGATGGCACAAATCACTGCAAGCAAGTTGACACTGGTCTCAATGATTTTGCTGATTTTTGCTGTCCTTAGGTTCTCTCTAGTAACCTTATGAATAGTGGGATTCTGGTCCATTCTGCAATCCCCATTGAACCCTGCAATAGTCTGGATGATGCCCCAATCACTGATGTTCTCCGCTTGGTAAACATGAAAGTTCCATAAGTTTTGTTTGAGGGTGTTAAGAGGAGAAAAAAAAGACAAGAAACTTGATGGTAGTGATGTTGAGAATTGTGAAACAAGTCAGCTATTTCTAAATCCCTGAACAAGTTTCTGTATAAAATTGAGGTTCTCTGTGTTTCTAGTGTGAAATGTAATGATTAAGTCAGTGATAGTGAAAAATCTATCTCCAGGTGCTGCGGAGGAAACAGTATAGCACTCTGTCTCTGGCTGAACGTTATAGCTGGCCAGCTGTGTCTCGAGGATGCAACACCGTCATCATCGCTCATAATGCTGACCAACCACTTAGCTACCTTGCCCCCCTCCTCAGCAACATCTTGCTGAACTCTGTCTTCAGCTCCTTTACCTCCAGCACAGGGGTAAGTATAGCAACACCAGACAGAATGGAGGTTTAATGAAAATCAAAATATAACATCATTAAAAGTAGCAGCGCTATTACTTGATTGATTGTGATTTCAGCCATTTAGTTATAGTAAGACTGTACTAATGTTTTCAGAGGATCATTGTCTGTTTTATTTTAAACTGTACACAGAAACACCTTTATTGTCCCACACAGATGGGGAAATTAATTTTCTGCATTCCACATATGTATATATATTTGTTAGTACAGAACATGTTTACAGAGCACAACATAACATGCACATACGGAGCCGTAGGCTACACCACGAGGAGCGCCTGGGGAGCGAATGGCGGTGATGGGCTCAACGGCCCAACGTGGTGGACAGCAGCGGACAGGTGGCAGCGCCTCTCCTGGGTTTCGGCCAATGTTCAGTTAATGTGTTTGTGTTTAGCCTGTAGCAGTGTTGCTGTGTCCAAACTGGGAAAGGGTCCAGACAGTGTATGACCAGCTGGAGAATACCAATGTTGCCAAGGCCCTGCACCCGGCTATCGTGCTGCTGGGCGTCAGGAAGGATGAGGCGAAGAATACCAGGATCCCAAAGAATTGTGAGCAAAGCACATTCTCAGTCTTCTTAATTTACTGACACCACATGTTGATGTTCCTAAATGGAAATTCTGTGATATACTGTATGAACCCAGGCCCCATGTTTATAAATAGAAACTTGTGTATGTGTGTGTGTATAAATACAGTAAATTGTACATAGTTCATTAACAGATGAGAAGATTGACACCACTAGCACCTTCAACACTGTGGAAGTGGCTAAAACATAATCTTATTGACAACTGTGACAGTCCATAAAAAGTTCCTTTGTAAGTATTTTTGACAATAAATCCCCAGTTGTTATTCTGGGTCTTAGGCCAAGAGCCTACGACAGTGTTGCGATCTTCCATAACAAAAGGTCTCACTTTCAAGCCACATGAGAGTCAAACAACGTGGGCTGAGCAAATATAGCACTTTACCATTTGGCAGCATTTTCCATATCTCTTGCCACAGTTCCAGGATGAACCAAAAAATATGTTTGAACTTAAAAATATGTACACGTCTCATGGTTTTTAATTTAGTGATTCAGCACCATCTGTCCTGTTGTTGCTCATGCTCACTTTATCATCCATTGTTTTTAACCTTCCAGGTACACTGACTTTATAGTTTCAGCTGCAGCTATGTGCATACTTGCAAGTGGTATCCACTGCAATTCTTTTTTTCTCTATTCTCAGTACCTCTCAGACTCTATTAGGCCCATGAAGATTTCTGTTTAACTTGTTTGAGCAGGAGCACGCTGAGGAAGAACTACATACTGAAGGGCAAAGAGACGGAGAGTGTAAACTGGATTGACACTTTCTGTTGTCTTCACTTGCCAAACTTTCAGAAAGACCCAGTATAAAAATTGAACATTTACTGGCAAAATAAAAGCACCAAGTGGATGAATAGTGAACTGGTGCAAGCGTTTAATTGGGTTACATTGTAAACACTGCTGCTGTGTTGTGGCTGCCTGCGAAGGCCACCTACTGAACCCAAATCCATTCACTGTCAAATAATTCTCTTTTTTCTTACCAGGCCTGTTCTTAGTGACCACTCCCTTCAGTTTTGTCCGCCTGTTGTCCTGTCACTGCTTCATGTTCCTGCGACTGTACCACCTGGTGCTCGATGAGGCTGACCAGCTCTTCATGCATGCTTCAGACCAGGTATAGATCCAGTCACTGTTTGCACTTACTTACAATACTAAAGGTAAAACAAGCTGCCAGCAGGCTGAAAATAATCTGATATTGTCAGTGTGGCAAGTGGACAGAGTGATATAAGGAGCTTTAGGGCCAACAACGCCACCTGGGGACTTGCACCCCAAGATACGACATCTGAAATCCCAATACTCTAAGGACACAGGGTCGTGACTGAGGAGGCAGAGACGGTAGAATAAATAAAACCAATCTGTTTATTGACGGATTTCTATGAATATAGCGGGAATAAAACTGCTGCTGCAGAAAACAAAGGAGGGAAGGGTTAAACACAAGATACGGTTAAAAAAATCATTTTTTATTGACAAAAGGGGGCTAAAAGGTCGACTATAACAATTTTAAGATCCAAATAACAACAGGAGACTAAAATCAGTGGGCTGGGGCCTCAGTGGGAAGTGTAATACTGGGCCCTTAACCTGGGGTACAACACTACAAACACACTAAAGTGCCCCAGTGTCTACCTGCATGCAAAATGGGAAGTGAGGTCCTCACCACGGTGCCGAGCTTCCCACCTGATGACACCCAGGCCACATTGAAACTCAAAAAGAGAACAACGAACAAAGATGGTTAACAAAATCTATAACCTAATCCATAATGAACCTATATTGTAAACGTAAATTAAACAATCATACTTAAACAAACCAAACTGAATAAACAAAGAGCTACACCTAACAAAACAAAGCAGAATGGAACAAACCAAAACTGTGGAACAAAACTGTACAAAACAAGCTAACAAACAGCACAGCAGCAAGTAAACCTAATGTTAGTGAGAAGCAAGATTATCACACCCACACATACAGGATCATACGGAGACCCTACTCACCACCTTGATCAGGCAACCGCACCAGCTCAGCAAGAGGCTGAATGGAGCCATTTTGAGCCTTTATATAGACACACACAGCATGGGGAGGTGCTAAAGGGGTGGCTGCCTGGGTTGCATTACACAACTCTTAGGTCCACTTGATCAGCTAAATGCCCGGCATTCAGATTCAAGTTCTGAATAGCAAAGATGCAACATATACAGGTCCACTACAATCTACCCTCAGGTTTTTTTATCGTCAGCGCGACGATTTGAATCTATTGCCAGGGCCTAAACACCGCAGAGCTGCTAAGCGCAGGCCACAGAGTGTCAGCAGCCCCAATAGCGCTACTCCCAGCAGCCCGTGGGAGGTGGTGAGGGTTCGGATGCGTGCCTGCATTTGGACGGTTTGTTCTTCTTAGGGAGACCTTTTTGGTACCTGATGTTGCAGCATTAGCTGTTGGAGTCACTCGATCCTCAACTGACGGCAATGTTGTGGTGGCATCAGCTCGATTTGATGAAAGGGGTGGAGGCTGGCCGGGCTGGTGAGTGGTCTCCTTGGGCAGCCGTTCAGAAATCACTATTGCTCAGTCACCATCAAAAGATGCCTCCTCTGCTGGGATGGGTTCCATCCTTTCGGGGGGCTCACTGGGGGAACAATCAGCAGCACAATCCACTTTGCCTTTCAACAGTGAACGATGAACATGCTTTACCTGCTGGAGGTCCTGCAAAGGAGCTATAGTGTACACAGATCCTCCTGCGCTAGGGGCTTTCAGTACTTTGTACACTGTTGAGCTCCAGATGTCTTGGATTTTGTGACGGCCCCTTGCTCCAGTGTCTCTGAGGAGGACTAGTTGATCTTCTCACAGGGGGATATCTCAGACATGCTTGTCATAGTGCTCCTTCCGCCGGGCAGCTGCAGCTTCCAGGTGCCTGTTTGCACTCTCAAAGGCATGACATAGGCGCGTCTGATGTTCCACGATCCAATCGTGGGTGTGGCCAGCTACAGGTTCCTATACTCTGCCCAAAAGAAAGTCAACAGGTAACTGTGGGTCTTTGCCAAACATCAGGAAGAATGGAGACTCACCGGTAGACTGCTGTGCGCTGGTGTTGTATGCAAAAGTCACTTGGGATAGGTAGCTGGACCAGTCCCTCTTCCTTGTGGTGGGCAGGGTGCGGAGGAGGTTGTGCAAAGTGCGGTTGAACCTTTCACATTGTCCATTTCCAGCCGGCTGGTAAGGGGTGGTGTGGCTTTTCTCAATGCCATACATATGGCAGAGCTGCTGGATCAGGTTACTCTCAAAGTTCCCGCCTTGGGGCCTCATTTATCAACGTTGCATACGCACAAAAACGTGGCGTACCCCATCTTTCACGCTCAAGAGTGAAATGAACGTGAGAATATGCGGACTGCCACGGCAGCTTCTTTCCTGCCGTACGCCCATTTCTAATATGTTTTGAGGTTTTGTCCGTTGGCGACACTTAGAGACGATACAGTGAATTTCAATAATTGGGAATGATGGAATCAGAGTGATCACAAACAATCACTCGTTATTATTATTATTATTATTATTACAATGGGCCTTACAAACATAGACGTGTTTTAATTATACCTGCATATAGAAAAGCATGCGCTAAAGGATGGAATAATAACAGTGGCAGCTTTGGATTTACTGGGGGGACATAGTAAATGGCCGTATCCGAAGGCAGCGCTGATGTTTTAGCCCATGATGACGAATGGCTCATCGGCTGTTTTACATCGATCATAAGAGCGATCACGTTGGAACAGTGTGCCAAGGTGGGCGTGGCTTTCAGAGAGCCACAGCAAGGAGTCCAGCATCACCGCTTCCTTTACAGGTGATCACTCCTCAGGTGACAGGCTCATTTCACAGAGAACTGGAAAAAGGGCATTTCCTTAAGAAAATACAGCGTGAACGCTTCACATCGACACTCTGCCGAACGAGCTGAATAGTCAAGCTGAAGAGCCGAACGTCTGCTGAATTAGTACGAAAGCCTCCGCCACACAGAGCCTGCCCCCCAATCAGCTCCACCAACCACCACCTCACACACTGATTGACATACATGCGGTTCAGTCCTAAAACTCTTCGACGAGGACATCACAATATTACAATGAGTCTCCTTGTGGGCGGAGAAAGGGTGGAGTCCTGTGCTCGTGCATGTGCGCTCTATTTCACGCTGATTGAGATGTATGAAGCAAAAGAGCGTGGAATCCGGCGTGCGCATAGTTTGATAAATCTGAATTTTTGGGGGGCGTGCGCCATTTTCCAGCTTTGTGCGTATGATCGTTTTTAGTATGATTCCTACGCATGGTGTGATAAATGAGGCCCCTGGTCAGAGGGGATGCAACCAGGCACGCCAAACCTGCAGAACCACTCATTAACCAGCACTCTGGCCACTGTCGATGCCTGCTGGTCATGAGTTGGAATGGCTTGGGTATACTTGGAGAAAACATCGGTCGTGACCAGGATTTTCTCTGCACCATTCCTCGAGGGCTCCAGTATGGTAAGGTCAATAGCCAGGACCTGATTTGGGCGAGAAACAAGCAAGTGGCCCATGTATGCACAGGCATTAGGTTGAGTGTCTTTTGATACCTGGCAGCGCTCACATTCCTGGCACCACTGCTTGATATCGCGGTGCATCCCATGCCAGTAGCACCGCTGACGGACCAGCTCTGTAGTGCGCTCAGCACCTTGGTGTCCATGTCCATCATGTAACTGTTGAAGTACCTGCATCTTAAGTGATCCAGGGAGTACCAACTGGAGCACTTCATCTCCTCTAGGGAGGATGACTTGATGATAGAGCACCCCCCCTTGTTACACCAACCTGTCCCACTGTCTGGCCAACAAAAGAGGTTCTTTGGAAGACTGGCCTCTCTCAGCTGCATCAAGGGCCCTCTTTCTGGTCCAAAAGGTCAGGAATTCTTTGATGAGTGGATCAGCTTTCTGTAAGGCATGCAAATCAGGGTTAGAGTGGCAGGGAAAAGCTGACACAGTGGCCTGGGTCACCTGATTCTCTGCGACAACCTGTTGCAGCAATTCTGGGACCGATGTGCCTAGAGTTACATACTCTGTTGTGTGGCTGCTTGGAGGATGCTGCCTAGAAAGTGCATCTGCATTCCTATTACTTCGACCAGGCCTGTATTTGATGGAAAGGTCAAAAGAAGCCAACTGTGCGGACCAACATTGCTCTGTAGCTCCCAGCTTCGCCATGGCTAGGTGACTGAGAGGATTGTTGTCTGTATACACCACGCACTTATGTCCAAGTAGATAGTCCCTGAATTTTTCTGTCATAGCCTCCTTTTTAGGCCCTCGAAGCCCTGCTCACACTCCTCCGCCCATACAGCAGACAGGCTCGCTTCTGGTGTTTTCCGGGCTTTGGTGCCTGTGAGTTGAGCAACCAAGCGATGCAACGGGGCTGACAGCTTGGCAAACCCCTCAACAAAGCGCCTGTAGTAGCTGGCAAACCCTAGGAAAGAGCGCAGCTCCGACACATGGCTAGGCCTTGGCCATTACGCGACTGCCTTGACTTTGTCAGGATTGGTGGCTACACCTTCTCGAGAAATGATGTGACCCAGATAGCTCACCTCAGGCCTGAAGAACGAGCACTTCTCCAACTTGACTTTGAGTCCTTCTTGCTGCAGGCGACTCAGCACGGCATCCAGGCGTTGAATGTGTTCTGTCACAGTAGCAGAAAAGACAACAAACAACATCATCCAAATACAACAGCCAAGACTGACCATGCTGGTCCCCAAATATCCTTTCCATCACTCTTTGGAAAGTGCTAGTGGCATTGCAAAAACCAAAAGGCATACAATTCCACTCTAACAACCCGAAAGGGGTGCAGAATGCTGTCTTTGCCTTGTCTTTCTCTGTGACCACACACAACTGGAGACTGCCGTCCTTTTTTTTCACGAGCACAATGGGAGAGGCAAAGGGGCTACTACTCTCCCTGATTACCTGTGCATCCAGAAGTTGGCGAATGTGGGCCTTCACCGTCTCATACTCTGAAGGTGGGATGCGGCGATATCGCTGGCACAGGGGCACGTCATCCAGTAGGGGGATATCGTGGGAAATAAGGTTAGTGCAACCTAAATCTCCCTCAAAAGCTGAAAAGATACCACTGTATTTCTGCAGTAACATCCTAACTTGACACTGCTCTTCCTGAGTGAGTGCTGTTAAATCAACTGCAGCAATCTTATCCTGCACTGAACCTGTACTCTGTGAAGAGACAGTAGCTGTTACCCCCTCCTCTACAAGGTTATCAGGGGAGTCACGGTAAGCCTCACTTACTGTCCCAAGGACTGTGCGGGGGTACAAGACAACATCCTGAGTTCCTACATTGACAATGGGAATATACACAGTACTTTTAACCATGTGAACCAGAGCTGGGTATGCTAATAGCCCAGCAGGAAAGCCACTGCTGAGAGGCTCAAACAGTCTGCTCTGCCAAATATTTGGGACCTGTGGCTGCCACCATTTTCATAGTACCCCCTGGGACTCTGCAAACCCTCCCCCCTTTTACCTTCATGTGCCCCAAACGTTCAGGATGGGCTTTAGTTTGGGCCTGATGACACTGATGGAGGTCCTGCTGAATGGGCGTGGGAGCCTGTAAGACAGTAGGTAAATTAAAGAGGGCTGGCCCATGTTGTACAAACAACTCCCAGTAACATTCCTTAATGATGTTCATTCCCAGTACCCCTGGAACTGAGGGCATGCCATGTGAAGTGTCTCTGACAACCAACACTACCCGCTTGGTAATAGTCTTGCCACAAAGTTGCACATCTAGCTCCAAGTAGCCCACATAAGGTATTGCTAACCCATTAGCAGCGCTTAAGCGTAGTCAATTACAGGACTGGAGTTTTTCTGGCCCCCAAAGTCCAAAATGCTGCAAAAAGAAACTTTCAGTCATGGTTGACACCATTGATCCGGTGTCCACTAACCAGGGGATCTGCACCCCTCCCATTAATACCGACATGTTTGGACATACAGACGCCAACCTTTCATGACTAATGGCTACATTTGAGCCAGAGGAGCCCCCACCTGAACTTTGGCTCAATGGTTCAGGGGGTGCAAGTTTCCCTGGTTCTGAGAGCAATATTTCTCAGGGTGATGTGGTGTGGCTACTGGAGCTGGCTATGGCTGGATGGCTGCATAATCCTTTCTACACTCTCTGGCAAAGTGACCTGGCTTTTGGCACCTCCTACAAATCACTGTTTTCCTACCATGCCCTGGCTGGATTCTAGGGCTCCCTTGAAGGGCCGTAAGGCTCTTAGTAAGGTGGGTCAGCTGCTCTTGCTGGCTCTTGAGGATTTATTTCACTCAACTGTGAACTGAAAGGTGAGTTACCTGCCCCCTAGTGGTTGGACTGATTGCCTGGAACAGTATGCTGATAGCCAAATGCATTGGGAACAGAACAGCTTCTGCCCCGTGTGCCCCGAGATACCCCTTCTTGTTCCCATCAAATGACCTCAGTGCGAACATCGAACAAGGTGGCAGTTGGGTGGCCCCGAACAAACTGCTTGAGTTCTCTGCGAAGGGAACAGTCAGACACATGTTCAACAAATTGATCTCTCAACGACACCACCTTATTAAATGAACTGTGAGGGGATTTTTGTACAACCTCCTCCATCACACACAGTAATGCATGAGAGAACTCTTGTAATGTTTCACAGTCTTGCTGCTTCCTGGAGAAAAAGTCTTCCTGCAGGGACACATATGATTTTGTACACCCATAAAGTTCTTTTAATATAAGCAGGACCTTGTTGGGGTCTTCCCTTTCCTCTGAAGGCCGATACTTGATTTCTTCTCTCGCTTCTCCCTCCAGGTGGTCATAGATCAAAAGCCCTTGGTCCACTGGAGACAGGTGGCCGGCCCGTATGCAGGCATGGACTTCTTCAGTCCACTCCCCAATGCTTAGTCCTGTTCTGCTGTTATAAACTGGGCACTTCCTGTCCCTAGGGAGGTAGATCAGTCTTTCAGTGACTGGGGCAGGAGTTAAGGAGAGTCCAGAAGCTGATGAATTGGCTGACGTGCTGGGCCCAGGCTGGTTAGTCTCCCGCTCCTGACGCATCTGCTGGTTCTCAGCTTGCAGCTGAGTAATCAAGTCTCTGAACTGGGCGAGCTCCTCCTCCATGAAGAAACAACACAAAACAGAGGCGTTGAGAGATGACTGATCGAGCCAGGAGCCGCCCCGTGAATCTGCTGCTGTGCTGTAAAACAAAACTGTACAATTCAATTGGGTTGTGGGAAAAAAATTAAAAAAACAAAAAAACTACCGTCTCTGCCGTCAGTCAATCCTGCCGACAACGCCAAATGTGGCAAGTGGACAGAGTGATATAAGGAGCTTTAGGGCCAACAATGCCACCTGGGGCACCCCAAAATATGACAACTGAAATCCCAATACTGCAAGGACACAGGGTCGTGACTGAGGAGGCAGAGACAGTAGAGTAAATAAAACCAATCTGTTTATTGACAAATTTTTATGAATATAGCGGAAATAAAACTGCTGCTGCAGAAAACAAAGGAGGGAAGGGTTAAACACAAGATATGGTTAAAAAATCATTTTTTATTGACAACAGGGGGCTAAAAGGTCGACTATAACAATGTTAAGATCCAAATAACAACAGGAGACTAAAATCAGTGGGCTGGGGCCTCAGTGGGAAGCGTACTACTGGGTGTGTGTCCCTCCTTCTTAACCTAGGGTACAACACTACAAACAAAAGAAACCACTACAAACACACTAAAGTGCCCCGGTGTCAACCTGCATGCCTCACCACGGTGCCTAGCCTCCCACCTGAAGACACCCAGGCCACACTGAAACTCAAAAAGAGAACAACAAACAAAGATGGTTAACAAAACCTATAACCTAATCCATAATGAACCTATATTGCAAATGTAAATTAAACAATCATACTGAAACCAAAGCAGAATGGAACAAATCAAAACTGTGTAACAAAACTGTACAAAACAAGCTAACAAACAGCACAGCTGCAAGTAAACCTAAAAGACAAAGAAACCCATGTTTGTGAAAAGCAAGATTATAACACCCACACACACAGGATGGGACGGGGACCCTACTCACCACCTTGATCAGGCCACTGAACCAGCACACATGTCTGGTAACATAATGTTAACAGGAAAAACTTAAATGCCTACTCAGACGATAAAAATGCCCATGCTTTATTTGGTCACAATTGTGTATTAAATTCACATTGCGTGCTTTACCAGTTAATGATCAACATACAAATTCCGCTTTCCTGCTTTCCTCTTAGATGGCTACCATCTTGCAGCACTTCCAGAAGGTGACTTCTAGTGAGGAGAATGCCACTTGTCCTCAACAGCTGGTTGCAGTGGCTAAGCAATGGAACAGTCACATGGAGAGCTTGTTAACCAATCACATGCCCTTCCCTTGCATTGTTATGTCTGTCACTGAGGAAGCTGCGCTCTATGGTAACATTCAACAGGTCAGTTCAGAGAGGTGTGTGTGTGTGTATGTATGTTCACGTGTGTGTGTGTGCGCGCGCTTAATATTTAAATGTGTGTGTGTGTGTGCGCTTAATATTTCAGTGCTTACCGGTCTAGAAATATGTGAGAAGCATTAGATGTGGACAGCACCTATGCATTGAAGAAACTGTGATAAGTTATACGGAGACTGTGTGCTTTTCATAAATTCTTCTCTTCCTACAGGTCATCCTCATTACTCTCGAAAGCAGTAAGGTCTTAGACCTGTTAGGCATGTTGGATTTCAGCCCTGACGTTGGCCAAAAGACTCTGATCATAACCAACTCTCCTCAGGAAGTTGAAGACGTGTTTCTGGTAAAACAACAATTTTGGTTATACTATTCAGTTCAGTATTAGATTTAGTACCACTGCCTACCAAACACATTTGTAAACATTTTTGCATTGTTTGTCTTGTCTTATTGTGAAGTACAATAACTTATGTTAACAAGGTTTCCCGCACATAGACGATTGTGTGGCGCAGCGCCACACATTGAACTCCAAGCGCAGGTACACTCGGACCAATGTTCCCTCTAAGCTGTGTCTAAGCTGCTGCAATTGTGCGCGAGCAATGTTCCCTGTTTGTTCCACAAGCATGCAAACAGTGACTCCAACCTTAAGTATTAATATTAAAATAATAATAACAGCTAGTGACGTTTCTCTTCTTTCGTCTCTAATCCTGCGCCGTGCTGCTGCTGCTTCCTCTCAGGTACGCCCCTAAACGCCCCCAAATTCAGATTAAGTTCCATTGACCATTGCTAGACAAGTGTGGGTGTGGCATGACGACCACACAGGTGGTGCAATATTTACTGCGGATTGTGATTTATAAAGGGAAATTGGTGTAGGACCTGCGTAAGCACGTTTTCATAAATCAGAATATTTTTGTGTGCAGCAATTGCCTCGATTCTAGCGTATGCAGTCTTTTCACGCAAGTCCTATGCAGTGTTTTATAAATGAGGCTCCTGGTCTGCGGGAAACCCTAGTTAAGTTACAGTGCACTGTCTCTACAAAGTGGAAAATTGTACATTTGTTTTGGCCATAACATTACATATTAATGACACATTTTATTTGTATCAATGTAGAGCAGAGACACATTTGACAGCCAGTTAAAGCAACAAGAGACACAATTAATTTTTGTGTCAATAACTGTAGAGCCTTTTATTAATAAGGGAAAACTGCTTGATCATAACACATACATTTTCCCTCACACACGTCCATGTACAGGGTGTCCACAAAATCCCTTTACAATTTCATGAATTTATAACAAAAGCAAATGAATAGACACATCTGTCGGAATAATAACAAAACGAGGCATAGATATTTAAGTTTTTTGCCTCATTGAATTAATACACCTGTATATGGGCACCATTAGTTGCACGTAGCACATCAGGATGGTACTCGATTTCTTGCCATGTTTGCTGTAGCATAGTTGCAACTGGCATCAGTGATCTTTTGCTTGCATTGCACAAATGCAATGTGATTTAAAAACTTTGATAATGACTGAGCACATAGAACAAATCTGATTAACGTATCTCATCAGTTGCCTTTTGTAGTAATTTTTTGAAATTGTAAGAGACTTTGCGGGTACCCTGTATATACCTAGATGGACGGCAGTGATGAAATTTAACAGTTTAAAATAGCATAGAGACGGGTTTCCGTGAACTTTAACTTTTCTAATTGTCAGGCTGTGAGGAACAAATCCTTGTTCTGCCTCAAGGTGCATGAAGGGTCAACTCACCAGTTTGACTTTGTCATCCGGCAGTGGAGGAAAAGTGTAGTTCCTGGCACCAATGTTATTCTAGGTAAACTGAATATATTTATGGATACTGATAAAACAAAGACCCTCATTATTATATATTTAGTGCCATTCACAGAATTTCCTCCCTGAACATTAACTCTGATGCCTTTTTTTTGTGACCATTGCCTTACAGTGACCACTAAGGAGTGTCTGAAGTGTTTTGGGATCAGAGATGCGAATTGTATTATCCACTACAGCTTCCCCACTTCTCCCAAGCTGTTTGGCAGCAGACTCTTCTGCATGTCTGAAAACTTCAGAAACCTCTCTGGATGGGTGAGAACAACAGGACTTGATTCACAGGATTAATTTAGTAGATAAAATGTTCTTCTCTTTTAGAATTGGTGAATGCAAAACTATAACTTTTTAATATCCACTTTAGCACCATCACAGGTGTCCTGGATTTATTTTGTGTGATCTCTTCACACAGGATCAAACAGACAGCTGCTCTCCTGTTGCCAGGTCAGTGCTCCTGATCACTGAGAAGGACACTCAACATGTTATTGGGGTTCTACGTTACCTACGTCGAACCAATGCCCCGCTGCCTCCCGAGCTACTGTCCTTTGCCCAGAGCGTCCTTGTAGCCCGAGAGGAGATGAAGACAAACAGGCCTCTCTGCAGCTACCTCAAGAGCTTTGGATTCTGCAGGTCTGCTTTATTTCTTCAAACAATGATGAACTGCAAAGATATTTTTAATTTACGTTCTCTTCCTGTTATTCATGTGATAATTTGCTTGTGTTTTTCTGCTCAAATCTTGTCATCTAATATATGCTCATACTGGAAATGACTATCTAACCAATTATTCTAATTTAACTAAAGGTAACGATAAACAAGGTTTTATCACAGAAACTCAACTGTAGGTAAAATACCAATAATACTGGAGAAATTTGAAAAAGAAATGCTGCCTAATATTATACCTTCTGAGAAATATTGCAGCGTGATAAAATACACAATGTGATGTGCTCCTCTACAGGGACAGCAGTGCATGCCCAGACCGTCACAGGTTCATTTCTCAGCTAGATCAATCCAAGCTCCCTGCCTCTGGAGTCATAGAAGTAAGTATGTGGGGGGTTTTTTGTGCTTGTTTTATGGAAGAAAATTAATCTGTTAACTGAAAGCACACACATTAGCTTGATATTTGGTTGGTGGCTAAGTTTAAATCACAGGCTTTGAAGTAATAATCAGGGGCCACTGCGTACACACAAAAGATTGCATACGCCATTTTATACGCAAGGCTTGGGATTTATAAAAACAAACTTGACGGGAAATTTGCACAGCTCTCCGGAAACTTCCACCAATCTCTACGCATTAAAACGATAAAAAAAGGAAAACATACAGCGTCAGAAGGAATCACTTAGTACAGTCTGAAATGACACAAAAATATAGAAAGATAATTTATAATATTCATATTTCATATCACTTATGAAGACTAAACTTCATAAATGCATGTTTTTATCTTGTACACATTTAAAGATTTATTCATTCAGTAGTCTTCCAGGTGACAGTGTGCGATATCCTCCGACAGTCCCATTTATGAACCTGCAGACATCAGAGGAGCGGCACTACAACCTGCGCCACAAAAAAACTTGCACCGTTGCTTGCACCATCGGTCTCCTGAACGGCAGGTAGCGCTGCCTTGATGGCACAGAGGGGAGCGATCATATAAGCCTGAAAAGGTGTCACATTGTGATTGCGTGTGCTGCTTCAGAGACACTGGACACAGCGGGCTGCTTCTCTACCTCACGGGGATCACCACTGGAACATGGAGCAGCTACAAGAGACAATTTAGTTTATTGTTCTTAAAAACAATCAGTTGTCTAAATGAGCTCAGTTTTTCTTAACTTAAATACGCAACTACAGAGATGAGTTTGGAAGTCGCTGGTTGTTTCTGTGACCAGCGTCAGTGTCTCCCTTTAACTCTGCCACAGCACCACTCATTATGATTATTTATTATTTTCCTCTTGTGCTATGAGCTCTGATTGGCCGTTTCCAACCTCCGTGGCACAGATGATCTGTCAGTGTCAGCCTTTGTTGGCATCCACCTTATTGTCGGATCACCGTTTTTATTTTAATAATCTAGCCATGTGAGGACTAGGGGACTGCAGCCTTTTTGGCATCGATGATGCCAACAGCGTTTTGATCCTTCGATGTCGGCTCTTCCTACCATTGTGAAGCAGAATTCACCAAGCGTTGGATTGTTCACCCACTAATAGGGAATGTGAGTTAGGAGTTTTAGTGGCGTTTCTCTTCTTTCCACTTTCCTCTCTTATCCAGTGCCTTGCTGCTGCTGCTTCCTCTCAGAGCCATAAATTCATATTCATTAAGGGTGTTCCACCGACCATTTATAGAGAAGTATGAGTGTGGCATAATGGCCGCACAGGTGGCGACACTTTTAGAGTGGACTGTGATTTATAAAGGAAAATTGGCGTAGGACATGTGTACGCACGTTTTTAGAAATCAGAATATTTTCCTTGAGTCCTGCATACGCAATCTTTTCATGCAAATCCTATGCACATTTTAAAAATGAGGCCCCTGATCTTTGTTTTGGAATGCATTTAAATTACAAAACCCTTTTACTAATGAGACATGGTTTAATCCAGGGGTCTTCAACGTTTTCCAGGCCAAGGACCCCCAAACTGACAGAGAGATGGAGCAGGGACCCCCTACTCATGTATAAAATTGTGTTTTATATTAAACTGGTCCTATAGTGCAAAACTTTCGCAACCCCCCTGTAGTACCTCTGCGGACCCCCTAGGGGGCGCGGACCCCCTGTTGAAGACCTCTGGTTTAATCCATTGTCTTCCATTTGGTTCTCAGGTGGTACCTCTCCACATTAAGACGGCATCAGTCTTCTATGGTCGTATCACCAGGAACGAGGACAGTGGTTTTGATGTACTGGCATCGCAGATGGCTGATTACTATGCTGATAAAAAGCCAGGAGTTCAAGAGGTGTTGGAAGGAGGATTGTACGCCTTACAGGAGGACACTGTCTTTCACAGGTCTAATATAACAATTATAACAATATAATTATAATACAACCTCAGAAGTTGATCACACATGATCAGATTTGCGTAGCCATTTCATGCTCAACACTTCAGCCTGATGATACAGTTCTAAAATAAAAAGCATTTGCAAGCATTTCTTTTAACTTCAACAATATCTATATGTCTGTCTAGATGACAACTCTATGGGCAGCTACTTTTAACACAACTCTGTGCTCCCTGGCAGAGTGAAGATCCTCTCTGTCCCCAACAGGGGTGACCACATCTTTTTCAAGGTCTTTGTTCGGTATATTGATGTAGGAAAGGAGGAAGAGGTCAAGTCCTATCGGATTCTACACTTGCCGCAACAGTTTCACTCTCTGCCCAGCCAGGCTGTGGAGATCATCGTCTGCAGGATCAAACCAATTGATGCTGAGGTCAACTGGCCCATAAAGGTTCCTTTTCATCTAATCAGTTTGCTCTGAGACATAATAAACTTGTTATAAAATATAATAATATAATAATTGGTGGATATTAACCCTCACACTCTGGAGTTGATTTACAGCTAATTGACCTAAAAACGGCCAATTATACCAGAGAATCCAGAGGGTTAATTGTTCATTTTTTTAACTTCGACAACTTATATTCCTGCAGTGGGAGCTGGAGCTGCAAACATCACAGGAAACTGACACAGGCCAGCTATGGTTTAATGGGGTTTTTTTCTGATTTTATTTTACTGAGATCAATGCAGCTATTTGTAATTGTATGTGTATCTTCATCACAGCTATTGCATCTGTTTAATTATCCAGAAAATTTTGTCTGATCTGATTTTTTTTATATTAAAAATTGGTCCTTGTATGAACTGGCAGTTGAGGGTGACTCACCTACTGAGGCTCACACTAGGGGTCGACCGACATGTTTTTTTTTAGGGACAGTAGCAATTATTGGTATGTAATTTAAAGGGTAAGTAAACTAACATGGCTTTCAGGACTGTTATAGTAATGTTAAAGTAAGCAAGACAAAACAAGAGAAGATAACTGTTTTTAGCCATAGAATAGGGAACTATTCTAGCTATTCAGCAAGAGCTGGAACATAAATAATATTAAGAAAATATGGTGCAGGTTTAACTGAGTAACTTGGCAGGCTTGTCATTCTCAAAAAGCTCACAGGTTTGTCAACTTTTTACAACTTCTGGACAACTGCAATGCATTTATGTTTGGAAATGATTTGTCCTGCAGGTCACTAGAGCCATTACCCAGAAAATTCAAGGTGTGAAGCACCATGCCAGAGCGGTTCTCAGTTGGGGAAACACTGTCTTTGTTGATCCTATGGTTTGTCTTCGCTTGTCACTCATCTCCTCCACAAGTCACTGAGTCACAGATAATAAATTATAAGTTCCAGACAGATTTACAGTGTTTTCTTGTTGAGCTCCTTTAGTGTCTGGTTTGTAATATTCCACCAAGCCAAAAGCAATGTCAAAATAAAAGAGCTTTTAGTTGGCATGTTCGGTTTTCTGTAAAGTCTGGGCTGTTTTAGAATTTGTGGGCATTAACAATTTGGTTATTTCCTTTTTTGCAGGTCCAAGTGACCCAGGTGCCAGGTATGAAAACCCTCATCATTGAATATGCTGTCCAGTCAGAGATTCTAAATTCTGGGATGGGAGTTAGCAATCCAGAACATCTGGACTTGTTGAGGGCGCTGTGTCAGGAGGGTGAGGTCAGCAGCAGCAAAGAGGAGAGCAGCAGTAATGGGTAAGAAATCACAAAGTGAGTCAACTATTAAGTGGGAAATATACAGTATGTCAGGATTTACCAAACCTCTCTGCTCAACAAGGACTGGGGAAGAATGTTGCTGGTGATGTTTATAGGTTGGAGGACGTCTCGGTGTTTCTGGACGCCAGGGTCAAAGCTGAGGAAGACAATCTGGCTGAAGACTTTAAAACAGCTAAGGATGGAACGCTCTCTCACCCTCTCCTCAAGCCATACGAGCCACTGAGTCTAGTATCTTCCGTGATTCAGTCAGAACTTCAAGAACCACCTGCTCCTCAGCTTCACCTGGTCCCAGTATCTGATCAGAAAGCCCAGGGAGACATTGAGGCTACCAATGGGCAGAGGAAAAGCCACACTGATCTGAAATCAGTTAAACAGATGACAAGGTTGGTGTCTTCACTCAGCACTACTGCTTGAATTGACACATCAGTACCAGTCAATCAATTGTAGTTTCGATTTTTTCCAGATTTAAAAACAACAACTCATCACATATAACATCACAACTAACTATCACTGTTTAACATGGGTGTGTTTTCTAAAACGGTTTAAAGGAGCTGGTGTAGGAAATTATTTGTAACTAAGCTAAGCTAAGCTTTTATAATCGACAGAATGATAAATTGCAGTGCAAACTGTATCAGAGATGTCCCGAATGCTAGCGCAAGCTAGCAAAGTTGTTATAAACAACAGAATGATAAACGAGCTGAAGAGAGCCAAAGGTCTGCTGAATTAATAAAAAAGTAGTAGTGGTAGTAGTTGTTGTTGTACTAGTGTGCGTGAGTGTTTATGTGAGGTGAAAGATATGGTGGGAGCTATAGCAGAAGAAGCAGGAAGATCTGCATAGATTGAAAAAAGGCAGTGTAGTGAGTGATGTTAATCGTCACTGATGGAACTCTGCTACCATCTGGTGGTAGAAAAATATGAAACACATGTTCAATGTATTTTCAATGGTAAAAATATTGCACAAAAGAAATCAGTTGTATAAAAACTATATGGAGCTGCAGTAAGAAAAGTAACACCACCCATCTCCTGGAGGAGCTGGATTTTTGATGTAAGAACTGTACAAATCAGACAAAAACTTTTGCAAAAATTGACGTCCAAAAAACAGCGGAAGATTAGGACACAGTAATAACTAGAAAAAAAGATGAGATGCCCCCAATGTTAGCATGAGCTAGCACAAGTGAGCTATGTTATTATAATCAGAATTATAAATTACAGTGTAAAATGTGTCACAGGCATTGCTAATGCTGAAGTGAGCTAGCGCGGGCTAGCTAAGATATTATCATCAACAGAATGTTAAATTACAGTGCAAACTGTATGAGAGATGTCCCCAACGCTAACGCGAG
Organism: Trinectes maculatus; assembly: GCA_016785345.1. Classification (NCBI taxonomy): domain Eukaryota; kingdom Metazoa; phylum Chordata; class Actinopteri; order Pleuronectiformes; family Achiridae; genus Trinectes; species Trinectes maculatus. Next base: position 33,015 of record JAFBJQ010001498.1, read on the forward strand.
CTAGCGCAAGCTAACTACGTTGTTATAAACAACAGAGTGATGAATTACAGTGCAAACTATAGCAGAGATGTTCCTAATGCTAGTGCAAGCTAGTGCAACTTAGCTAAGTTGTTATAATCAACAGAATGATGAATTACAGTGCAAGCTATAGCAGAGACGTCCCTAATGCTAGTGCGAGCTACCGCAAGTTAGTTAAGTTGTTATAATCAACAGAATGATAAATTACAGTGCAAACTGTATCAGAGATGTCCATAATGCTGGCGCGAGCTAGAGGGAGCTAGCGACGTTGTTATAAACAACAGAAAGATGATTGACAGTGCAAACTATAGCAGAGACGTCCCTAATGCTAAGGCTAGCTAGCACAAGCTAGCTACATTGTTATAAACAACAGAATGATGAATTACAGTGCAAGCTATAGCAGAGACGTCCCTAATGCTAGTGTGAGCTACCGCAAGTTAGTTAAGTTGTTATAATCAACAGAATGATAAATTACAGTGCAAACTGTATCAGAGATGTCCATAATGCTGGCGCGAGCTAGCGGGAGCTAGCGACGTTGTTATAAACAACAGAAAGATGAATGACAGTGCAAACTATAGCAGAGACGTCCCTAATGCTAACGCGAGCTGGCACAAGCTAGCTAAGTTTTTATAATCAACAGAATGAAAAATTATAGTGCAGACTGTATCAGAGTATGTCCATAATGATAGCGTGAGCTAGCAAGAGCTAGCTACGTTGTTATAAACAACAGAATGATGAATTACAGTGCAAACTATAGCAGAGACGCCCCTAATGCTAGCGCGAGCTAGCTATGTTGTTATAAACAACAGAATGATGAATTACAGTGCAAACTATAGCAGAGATGTCCCTAATGCTAGCGCGAGCTAACGCAAGCTAGCTATGTTGTTATAAACAACAGAATGATGAATTACAGTGCAAGCTATAGCAGAGATGTCCCAAATGCTGGCTCGAGCTACCATGCTATGGACAAGCATCAGCATCATATTATCAATCATTACTTGATTAATGAATTATTAACTATAAATTACAGTGTCAACTGTATCACAAATAGTGTGCATAATAAACATGCTCACCATTACAGAGGTTATATAAACAGAGGTTGTTGCTGTAAAAATCTACGACTAGTATGGTAGGATAATCTACTACAAATTGTTTACAACTGTAATAGAGACAAATTGTTCCTACCTGTAACAGGTGAAATTATCGTGGCTTGTTTAACATTTAAATACTGTATCTCCATCAACTTGTGAAGGCACAATGGCAGTGTGGATATAACTAGAAAAAGTGCATTTCTTGAAGGAAATGCGTGTGAATGCTGAAAGCTGTGCTGAAAATGCAACAAAACTCTGCTGAACAAATAGTAAACATGAGTTAAAGACAGCTGAAGGTCTGCTGTGTCACTGTATTATTGTGGGTTGTTATATGTCTTCCACTAGACTGGACACAGTAGCATCCCCTGGTAGCATGCTAATGCTACAGCAACCTAGCTAAAGTTCTTATAATCAGCAGAATGATAAATAACCGTGGAAATTGCGTCACAGATGCCCCTAATGTTGGCCGAAGCTAGCACAAGTTAGCTATGTTATTATAATCAGGAGAATTATACATGACAGTGTAAAATGTGTCACAGGCATTGGTGATGCTAACACGAGTTAGCGCAGACTAGCTAAGTTATTACCATCAACAGAATGTTAAATTACAGTGCAAACTATAGCAGAGACGTCCCTAATGCTAGCGCGAGCTAGCGCAAGCTAGCTACGTTGTTATAAACAACAGAACGATGAGTTACAGTGCAAACTATAGCAGAGATGTCCCTAATGCTAGCGTGAGCTAGAGCCAGCTTGTTACGTTGTTATAAACAACATAATGATGGATTACAGTGCAGGCTATAGCGGAGACGTCCCTAATGCTAGTACGAGCTACCGCAAGTTAGCTAAGTTGTTATAATAAACAAAATGATAAATTACAGTGCAAACTGTATCAGAGATGTCCATAATGCTAGCGCGAGTTAGCTACGTTGTTATAAACAACAGAATGATGAATTACAGTGCAAACTATAGCAGAGACGTCCCTAATGCTAGCTTGAGCTAGCCTAAGTTAGCTAAGTTGTTATAAACAACAGAACGATGAGTTACTGTGCAAACTATAGCAGAGATGTCCCTAATGCTAGCGTGAGCTAGCACAAGTTAGCTAAGTTGTTATAAACAACAGAATGATGAATTACACTGCAAATTTTAGCAGAGACGTCCCTAATGCTAACGCGAGCTAGCGCAAGCTAGCTACGTTGTTATAAACAACAGAATGATGAGTTACAGTGCAAACTATAGCAGAGATGTCCCTAATGCTACCGCAAGCTAGCGACAAGCTAACTAAGTTGTTTTAATCAACAGAATGATAAATTACAGTGCAAACGATAGCAAACAATAGAAACTATAGCAGAGATGTCCCGAATGCTGGCTCGAGCTACCATGCTATGGACAAGTATCAGCATCATATAATCAATCATTACTTGATTAATGAATTATTAACTATAAATTACAGTGTCATCTGTAACACAAATAATGTGCATAATAAGACTGCTCACCATTACAGAGGTTATATAAACAGAGGTTGTTGCTGTAAAAATCTACTACTAATATGGTAGTATAATTTACTACAAATTGTTTACATCTGTAATAGAGACAAATTGTTCCTACCTGTAACAGGTGAAATTTTAGTGGCTTGTTTAACATTTGAATACACTGTCTCCATCAACTTGTGAAGGCACAATGGCAGACAAGTGTGGATCAGTTTCTCTGCAATGCCAATGCCTCCATTTAGTGGTAGAAAATATGAAACGACTCCCATGTATTGTCAATGGGAAGAAATATCCTTTCAGCATTCACACTAATAAACAGGATAACAATAGTGTGACTGCTTTCGGCATTCACACTAATAAATAAACAGGATAACAGTAGTGTGACTGCTTTCAGCAGAACAGGATACCACAATCTCCAGTCATTGTGTGAATGTAGGTACAGGGGGTCCTCGAGTTACGTCGATCGCGAATTACGTTGTTTTCATGGTTACGACACCTCTCCCGTGAACTTCCTTGTTTCGGCTTAAGCGGTTTGCCCCGTAATTATGTACAGACTTCACACGGGAACGAGTTGGTGAGCGCTCTCTCTGTCTCTCAGCGCGCCTGCCGGCTCTACAACAGCTCCACAGCTGTGTTTACTTATGTGAAATGGCCGGCTGGCCGGCGGGAGGAGAGGGGGGGCGGCAGCCGCAGCCGGTAAGGAGATGCACACGGACACAGATGCGTTCGGGATCGTGGCGATACCGTAGGTTTATTCACAACACAGGGTCTACACGGTTGATATCAGAAATCTAAAGGAAATTCTCATTACACTCGTGATCTCAACCCCTACGGTGTGTCAAGAGGGACAAGAGGGACAAAAAAGGCAACTCACCATAATAAACTCTTATTTTAGCGCGGTGTTATAGCGACATCTGGTGGCACAATGTATGCACAATGGCACAATGAATGTATGGTCCGAGTTACGTCGAAATTCAGTTTCGACACATTCTCAGGAACGGATCTCCGACGTAACTCGAGGACCCCCTGTATAGGTATATAGGTATCGGTTTTTACTTATTTAATGACACAACTTTTACAGAACATGCATTTACACATCTAACTCTTCAGCTACTTCTCTCATTCAAAATGTCAACATATGAGAGATGTGATGTATAGTTTTTGAAATACTTTTGTTTTGTTTACTTTGTTTGTTTACCTGAAATGATTTAGTTTTTGGGGGGGGTGTATATTGGTATCGGTTGATATCGGTATCGAAAATTATTAGTTGGACTATATTGGATATCGGCTAAAAAGCCAATATCGAACATCCCTAGCAATGACACAATGGTTAAACAACCCAATAAGAGACTCATTGAGTAGCACATTTGGCTGAGCTTTAAGTCACACATGTTTCATGAGCACAAGTAGTCTATCTATTCTATTCTATTAATTCATTGAGTAACCTTATAAATAAAATACTTTTGCCTCATTAAATTTTTATTCAACAGTAAAAAGAGAAAAAAGACATGTCTGGTAAATTAGAGAACTAATTGTTTTCCTTTTTTAAAAAAAAATGTATGGAATAAATATAATGTGTCCAAAATGCAAAAACAAAGAGCTTCAAAATACAATGTTATGTCAAGTATGTTCAATTACTTTAAATGAAACATGTACTTGAACCTATGAAAGGCACATGTTCTAATAGGCTCATCTGTAAAGATAATAGTTAAATAAATTATTTGTAGATCGGCTTATAATTCTTTACTTTTTTGAAAAGCTTCCTTACACCCCATTACATGACTCGGCTCATCTGGTGTACTGAACACATTAATTTTATCAGGGCTTTCCTACTTTGTTAAGTAGGACAGCACTGACCAGTCTGCTTGCAGTGTCTCAAATTGCCAGATGATCCGGATTTACCACTGGTATTGACCAAGATCTCAGACCTGATTTCTCCTCTGATAGTGAGGAAGGATGAATCAAAGATAAACCCCCTTATTTTGAACTTGTCTGACTAGACTGAAATGAACTTGTTGCTTCTCATAAACAGGAACATAGATGAAGAAGAACATTCCACAACAGGCCTTGCTGCTCATCTCAACTCCTGTAATAGTGGTAAGAGAGTTCAATTATTTTTAGCTTCTGCAGGGTTGAGGGTACATCATAATGTACATTTAAGTGAGACTTTCTAGATCAGGGGTGGGCAATTAATTTTTATAAGGGGCCACATGAGAAACCTGAATTGTGTCAGAGGGCCACACAGTAGCTGGGTGGTGTCACCTACATCGCAGCTCTCATCCAAAGCCAGACAACAAACAGTCAAAGTCAGACAGGACATGTTAAAAAAAAAAAGTCGGACGCTCTGTTCTTCAGATTAAGCTTTACCTTTCATTTCTGAGAAGAAATACTTGGCAGTCCATGTGTTGTTGAAAACACGGCATCCGTTACCAACTTTTCTTTTCTTAGTGTGAGCCGACATCTTGAGGCTAACCTGGCTAGCGTCACTTATCACTGTTCACCTTCACTCACAACACACGCATGCACATACGTCGATACAACGTAAATGTAAACGCTTTTCAAAATAAAATTTCAAATTTCAAAATAAAAGCAGCACAGTTGTATTGTAAGCATGACACAGATGTTTGTTTAATTTATGTTGTAATTTATGATTGGCCTCACGCGGGCCGGACAGAGACGTAGAAAGGGCCGGATGTGGCCCGCGGGCCGTAATTTGCCCAGGTCTGTTCTAGATAGACAATGTTTTCAGGTAGGTCATTTAATTCATCACATTTGAAAGGCTGCATAATTAATCACAGTGTATCTAATAACAATATGGCACTTTACACAATAATACAGTCTCACATTGTGTCTCTCTCACTCTTTCTCTCTGTTTCCCTCTCTCTTTGGCTGTGTGGGTGAGGTTTGCCAGCAGGTGGCAATCAAAGCACCAGCCAGCAGGTCAATGCCAGCATTATTGAAACAGTCAGCAATGACCCCACAAAAAGGTACAGAACAACCCATATCTGGATAATCAGTTAATGTTTTTTAATCTTACTCTGACATTAGACACAAGTTTCCACTCTCACACACCCACACGTGTGACTTTCCCTGAGGTTTCTGTGTTTTTCCACTGTTAAATGGGTTTTTGTGAGGAGGTCAAAGAATGTCACACCCTGCACACTCTGTTAAAGCCCAACTGTGATTTGTGAATATGAGCTATACAAATAAATTTTGATTGATTCATTGATTGATTGACTGTGGTTGGTTCAGTTTTCACCCACAGATCCGTTGGTACCAGACGTCAGAGTCTATGACTGTAACAGTGAAGCTGATGAACCCAAAGAGTCAGCGCTGTGACTTCTACCCAGACAGAGTAGATTACAGGTCTTAACCCCTTAACTTCTTTTCAAATATTCAGTAGAGCTTTTACCCAGAGCACTGTACACTAGTGGGAGTGGGTCCAGTGTTTCCCATACATAGACCAATGTGTGGCGCAGCGCCACAAAATCAACCACAGATTCCACATACATGCGGCATGTATGCGCATTACACTCTCTCTCTCTCTCTCTCTCTCTCTCTCTCTCTCTCTCTCTCTCTCTCTCTCTCTCTCTCTCTCTCTCGACACTCGATGCTGGGGGAGGTGGTGGCGAAGCGGTCATAGAATCGGGCTTGGGACAGGGAGGTCACGGGTTCGAATCCCAGCCCTACTGAAGACTGGGTGATGCGCCACCATCCCAGACCTGAGCTACCATCAAGCTTGGGAACGTGAGGTTGTCAGTCTATACCCCGGATTGGCCGGAAAAATGGGACAGGCGACGCCATCTTCTGTCCGATGCCGTCCACCACCTTGGGCCCTTGAGCAAGGCCCTTAACCCCCAAACTCGCTCCTTGGGTGCTTCCTGTGGGGGGGCAGCCCACTGCTCCGCATGCGCATGCTACGCTATGTACCAATGTAGTTATGTACTAACTAAAATGTATGTGAAGATGTATGATGTATGTGGAATGCAGTGAAGTAATTTCCCAAATCTGGAAAGTATGTTCTTCTCTTCTTCTGCTACCTGGTCTGTGGGATGCAGTCTGTCAATTTCACATAACAAAAAGCTTCACAGGATTTAATCCAATCTGTTACAAGTGACTCAAAATAACCTTAAAATTACCTTAACTCAGAGTGTGGCTTTAGTTCATTCAGAAATCAACTCTCTTATTAGTGTTTCGTTTTGAAATGCTGTTATTGTTCTGCTACAGTGACCATTGATTCTTAACACACACATGAAACACACAAGTGATTCCATGATGCGTGTTGCATGTGCTGCTAAACACACCATTCTTGAAAAGGGTTCAGTATATACAATACCAATCAAAGTGGAATGATTAAACGGAATCATGTTGCAGTGTGGAAAGAAGAAACAACAGAGAAGTGGTCTGTTTCTGTCACATTAAGATGCTTTTTTCTGTTGATTGTGTGCAGTGGCAGAGTGAATGGTCGGTTGTACAGTGCCAGCCTGGAACTTTATGGGAGCATAGCTGTTGACCACTGTTGCTGGGAGATGAAGTACAACGAACCAGTTCTTAAGCTGGTCAAACAACAGCAGGGTAACTGGGAAAAACTCCTCAAGAACAAGGTACGGCTGGATGCAGCGGGATTCACTACTCAGCCACAGTAACACTAATAAGTGGTATTAATGTTTTGGCAGATGAGTGAACATTTTCCTTTGTTAAGTAATAATGCCATGGACACACACATGGTGTGCTTTGATATGTATCTGTAGGACCAGAAACAAGTACTCAGGCAGTCTAAAGGGCTGTAATGACATTCACCGATCAGCCACAACATTGTCTGGTGGACCACTTACTAGTTTTAATGTTGTGGCAGATCAGATACATTTTTACTTTGTCAGGCAATGAAGCCATGAAAATGAAATAAAACTACAAAATATGTTTAAAATCACATTCTTTAAAGGTCAGGATCAACTGTTTCAAAACATGCCGCAGATATTAATTGATATACCACAACATTAAAACCAGTTAACAGTCTTAACGCTGATACACTGATTGGTGCAGTACATCAGACTCTATATCCACTGATGTCCTAGACACAGTCCACACACAGGGCCCCAACCTATAAATAATGGTGCATGTGTGATCAACTGGACATGACTCGGTCATTGGAAAATCTCAAATACCGCGAACACTGTAGAGACACCCTGTAACTATTAGGGCAACTATACAAAAAGTAGTACATTAATGGTATTAAATGTAAACTGGTCTTTTGGACGATATTTATTATTGCTCTATAAATTAGATATGTTTTTGAATTTACTCTTGAACGTATTTTAGGATAAAATAAAATAATTTCTTTGTGCAGAATATTTTCGTGAGTTACGATATGGATCACCTTGAAGAGGATGATGACAGAGTGATAAAAGGTAAAAACAAACAAAAACACAGACACATAAAAGATATACAGACCTAATGTCTGTACTTGTCTGTGCTTTGTGTTTTTTTTCTCTAGGTCGGTTGTTTGTGGAGAACACAGGAGAGGAGAACTGGTACGTGAGCTCAGAGAACAGCAGTGACAGTGACTGATAATTAAAGAGCAAAGACCTTGTTGTGTTAAACATGTCTGCAACTTTTACAGTTGCAAAAATATTTGTGTCAAATCTTGTTAGTAAGTGTTGGTGCTGTGACCCTTGACCTCCATACATTTGGTTGTATGGGGCTGCTACAAGCATCAGCAAACTCCTTGAACTATGTGTTGTGTTTGGTCTTGCACAGTGGAGGAGACATTTTAATGTCAGCAGTAAAGTGGTACCAGGTGCGGAGTATTTACTAGAGATTGGTATCTTTGCACCAGTATCAGGTCCGATACAGGTACACTGATACCAGTCTCTATTGATACCAATATACCTCCCAGCTGTGAAGATATTATTATTATTATTTTATTATAATTTTTTTGAAGTAGTGATTAGCCACGTCGTCTAACTAAGATAAGTACATCAACATCAGTTTGTAGCAGTGCTTTCTACCACTTGTCTGCTTGTCTTTTACCACAGTGCTTTGTGGTAGAACATTTAATGCCTGTTTGGCCTGTGACCATGATCAAGTCCAACTAAATCTGAACCTGAGAAAATCTTTTTTTTTGTTCAATGCATGTTTTGTTGTATTTTGTTGAATTTGCTCTAAGACCTCAGTTTGATCAAAGAGAAGTGGTGACAGAGCTGCTCAGTTTGCAGCAGGTAGATGTAGCTGTGTCCAGTTAAATGCTGCTGTGGTTCTGTTCTATTATTGTTAATTGCAACTAATAACATATTTGCCCATTTACAATACTGTGTCTACATAGCAGTTTTTTCCTTTGTCTGCTATCACTCTCCTTAAACTGCATTTAACTATAGCTGAGCTCCAGTTTACCTTAAAAGAAACAACTCTGGCCATTTTTACACTGAGATCTTATTCCTTTTTCTCCTCCAATGTGGTAGGAAGCAAGATTAAGATGGAAAGGAAAAATATTTAAAACAACATTTTAATTAATAGAAATTTTAATTTTGTAGTTCTTTTGTTTGTGTTGGTGTGGAGAGGTTTCTAAAGTGAAAGGTTGTTGCTCTGATGTGCTTGAATGTGGATGGTCAGACCTTTAATGCTTTGTGTGTTTGTGTGGTTACAGATTTTGTTTCCGTGCTGTGTAAAATTGTGTGTTTCTGAAGGGAAATCAGTGATGCCCAGCTCAACTTGGTTTTGCTTTTCAAAATTGCAATTTCCTTTTTTCATCCTTTCTGAAACACAGCTGTTATCTGTCGTTTGGTCTGATTCTTGGGCATATTTTCATTTGCTGTAATTTTGTATAGGCTAGAAAGTATTGTACCATGATATTCTTTGAAAATAACATTTCTTTTGGATTTGCCAAGAGCTTCCGGTCACATTAAAATGTTTCAGCATGTCTCTGCTTCGTGTCACAGTTTCTATAAATGCTCACTGGGATATTGAGTCAGATATGAATATTAAGTTAACTGTTTTTGACTGTTTCATCCCTTCTGAAAAAATATGCAATGGAAAGTCAGTGAGCTGTGTCCTCAACTTGAGGACAAGTTAAAACATAAATGATGGGGACATGGACAAAAAGTATGTAATTTTGTCTTCACATGTATTAGCAAATTATCTTCCACCATATCAATAATTTTATATATACTGTATGTGTGTGTGTGTGTGTGTGTGTATACACAATATATACAAAAAAGCATTCGCTGTGGCATAATTTCCACAAGCTTCTGCAATGGCACATTTATTTCTGTCCTGAGTTGCATTAATTTTTCCCCAAGATCTTGTATTGATGTCGGGAGATTTGGACCACAATTCAAAGTCTTCTCCACATCCCAAAGATTCTCAATGAGGTTCAGGTGTGGACTCTGTGGTGGCCAGTGTCAAAATGATGTCTCATGCTCCCTGAACCACTCTTTCACAATTTGAGCCTGATGAATCCTGGCATTGTCATCTTGCAATATGCCCGTGCCACCAGGAAAGAAAAATCCATTCATGGAATAACCTAGCCATTTAGTATATTCAGATAGTCAGCTGATCTCATTCTTTGGGCACATAACGTTACTGAACCTACACCTGACCAACTGTAGCAACCCCAGATCATAGAACCCACAGGCTTGTACGGTAGGCATGGTACGGTAGGTATGATGGGTGCATCACTTCAGCCGCCTCTCTCCTTACCCTGATGCGCCCATCACTCTGGAACAGGGTCAATCTAGACTCATCAGACCATATGACCACCTTCCATTGTGCTTGAGTCTAATCTTTATGCTCCCTAGCAAGTTGAGCCATTTTTGCCCATTAGCCTCACTGATAAGTGGTTTTCTTCTGGCTACACAGCTGTCTGGTCCCAAACCCTTGAGTTCCATTTGCATTGTGCGTGTGGAAATGCTGTTACTTTAACTATTAAATGTAGCCCTGAGTTCTACTGTTTTTCTACGATTTGTTTTCACCAAATGTTTAAGTGATCATCGATCACAATCATTCAAGATTTTTTTTCCGGTGTGTCTTTCAATGTGGTTGTTTAACAAATGAGAAGCTACTCACCGCATCAGTTAGGGTTAAATAACTTGTTGCCAGCTGAAACATAATCATCCATGCAGTAATTATGCAATGGCAGGCACTTACCAATTTGCTTAGTTAAAGGTGGTGACCTTTTTTTTTTTTACTAGTGTAAAAACTCAAGCCATTCAAAGCTCGTGAGAAATGACACAAAAGGAAGAGCAGGTTCTTCAAAATCATTTATGGAAACAAAATAATCACTTGAGTTTTCACCAAAAAGTAACAAAACTAAATTTGTATCATTCTGAGGCTATAACTCTCTTGCACTGTATGCCTCAGCTCACCTAACTCACTGTATGGTACAATTACAGCTGCTGCTTTAAGAATCCATGTATTCCATAAACGGATGTTAAACAGAGGTGGGATGTTAAGTCAGCCCTCTGAGCTTAACTTAGTGCTGAAAAGCAAGTCCTGGTCTGTAGTGAGACAACCTCAGTTGATGGTGAGCACATCATTCTGAATCTCATGGCTCAACTGGGTCTGCAGGTCACTCAGCTTCTTCTTGAGCACAGCCAAGGCTGACATGACAATGGTCTCTGGTCGCAGAGAGCCACAGGACTCGACATTATAATAGAACCTGCCAAGGAGAAATGAGCCACCCATGAGTTTTATCATTCAGATAGTAGCATTTTGCTGCATTTCAGTTATAAAAACAATTCTTTAGTCACCTTTCTGGTTTTCCATTAGGGTCATAAGAAGCCTGAACCTCATCCTCCTCGATCTCTGAGTATTCACTCTTTGGCCTGTAAATTAGAATGATGTCCTGTTAGTCAGAGACTACACACCAAATTTGTCTTGAGTCGTGAGGAACCCACCACTCATCAGGTCGTGGGTAGACTGTGTGCCTCAGTGCATTGTCTGGATCATACTCAAAGGACACTCCTGCTGTTGGGTTCCACTTCGCATGCTCCTTACCAAAGCCTTTCTTGGCATATGCCCTTAGTCGTAGTTCCTGACCTTTACGGAGTTTCACCAGCAAAATGTCTGCAAGGGCCAGTAAATGTTAAAACAGTGTTAAATGTTGAAAAGGCTTATGCAAGGAAAAGTAGCAGAGAAAAAAAAAACTGAGCCATAATTGTTTTTCCCTTGATGAATTTACCTACCGTCTTGTTCAACATAATCATTGGGATCATTATCTCGACCCCTGGACGTCACCTGGAAAGATACACGAAAGCACAGTCAGCTTTTCTCCTCCTCTTCCGTGTTATAAATACAATAGACATGAGACTTACTGGGATGACTCTGGGATTGTTGGACAAAAGGTCCCGAGAGGTGACATGGCGTGTCTGATCTTCAGTACACCGAACATCCAGGGTCAACTCAACAGAACACTCTGGACAGAAATCATCACACGTACAGTCCTGTTGAATAAGCAGATAGAGAGGATAATCAGATCTGCCATTAAAAACTATCTCGGGACCATCTGGCCATTTGTTTAGCTAATGACGTATGAACCATTGTAGTAGTGACTTTGTGGTAGTTCAACAAAATTGTGTATTAGTAAATAATTCGTCTAAAATGAATATAGATAAATGGTACATAAAAATATTTTTTAGATGAATATTGAAAACACCAGGAGGAAGCACTACAGTGATCAACAGCAATACAGTGCCCTAGAGGCTCATCACTTCTCATTGCAGCACTTCAGATTGTAGTAAGGACTTTTTAGAAGAAGAAGAAGAAGAAGAACATACTTTATTAATCCCAAATTGGGAAATTCGGTCACTGCATTCCACATACATCTTACATGCATTTTAGTTAGGTCACAACATTTTATACATCAAGTAGCATGCGGAGCAGTGGGCTGCCCCCCCGAGGGAAGCGCCCAGGGATGCATTTGGTTCTTAGCAGCCATGTCTTTCAACAGATCTTAAAGGAGAACTCGGGCCATTTTTTACACACTTTACAAGGGTCATATCCCTTGGTTTCCTCCAATGTGGTAGGAAGCAAAATACAAGAAAAAAAACAAGTGTGCGAGATATCTTCGAGATTAGCTAGTCCTGCTGTGGGCCTCCAATGCTTTCCTATGGGGGCAATCTCTAAGTCAGGGGTGGGCAATTAATTTTTACAAGGGGCCACATGAGAAACCTGAATTGTGTCAGAGGGCCACACAGTAGCTTGGTGGTGTCACATACATCGCAGCTCTCATCCAAAGCCAGACAAAAACAGTTAAAGTCGGACAGGACATGTTAAAAAAAAAAAAGTTGGACGCGCTGTTCTTCAGATTAAGCTTTATCTTTCATTTCTGAGAAAGAAATACTTGGCAGTCCATGTGTTGTTGAAAACACGGCATTCGTTACCAACTTTTCTTTTCTTAGTGTGAGCCGACATCTTGAGGCTAACCTGGCTAGCGTCACTTATCACTGTTCACCTTCACTCACAACACACGCACGCACATACGTCGATACGGAAGTAACGTAAATGTAAACGCTTTTCAAAATAAAATTTCAAATTTCAAAATAAAAGCAGCACAGTTGTATTGTAAGCAAGACACAGATATTTGTTTAATTTATGTTGTAATTTATGATTGGCCTCACGCGGGCCGGACAGAGATGTAGAAAGGGCCGGATGTGGCCCGCGGGCCGTAATTTGCCCAGGTCTGCTCTAAGTGCTCATATTGCCTGGAAAGAAACTCACTGTGGCACCGGATTGGCTTCATATGTAAAGTGAAAAAATAGTAATTTTCCTGATAAAGGGTTACCTATGTTTATGACATACAATTTGGCTTATCAGGGCTAATGCCTTTTGTCCTTTATATTTTTACTTTAAGAACAAGATAACCATGTGTAGGATTGTTAAGCAGAGATATGCCTGCTACAGTTTATAATATTAGAATATGCATCTCGATCCCTCAAAGGCCACATAATCCAAACAGGTTTGATGAATTTTAGTTTGTAACTGTGAGTCCTTTCCAGATGACCACATTACTACACACATCACTGCTATAGTGTACTCACCCGAGAATACTGCATTTTGTCCACAATGTCATCACTTGTGAGAGGTATGAGACCTGACAACACAGGAAATAATAGTGTCGCACTGTATCAGGTCACAGTAACATCAAGTTAGAGTAACATCAAGGTGGTTCATCATGTACAGTGATACATACCGACTCTGTGTGCAATGAACTCATCGTGCAGTACAGAAGAATTTGCATCAATCTGGATCCAATCAATTGCTGTGAAGTAAAAGTAATGAAAGTTCAAAGTTTTGTTTAGAGATCTCATGTCACTGCACTGGCAAGTTTTTCCAGAGGTGATTGAGTAGCTCTTTTTGTTTAACTGAACAGAATTTATTTAGATGTGTCCCAATGGGAAAGCACATGCAAGAGAAATAAAAATAACAATGGCTTACTTGCATTGTGCTGAGCTATTGCTTATTGATGCACTGAGGCAAAGGTACCAGTATACCCATACTGAAACCTGGGCTTAATTGGATGAAACCAGTGTTTAATTTAGAGGCTATGTGCTTCACAGAGTGGAACAGAAACACACAAAAGTCTCAACTCCAACATGACTGTTTCTACTTTGTGAAAGACATGCAAAAATCGTTCTTAATGATTAAAGGAGTAAAACAACATGGTTGATGACCCAACAGCCAATAAAGTAGCACTACTGTGTTTTGTTTAGAGATCTCATGTCACTGCACTGGCAAGTTTTTCCAGTGGTGATTGAGTAGCTCTTTTTGTTTAACTGAACAGAATTTATTTAGATGTGTCCCAATGGGAAAGCACATGCAAGAGAAATAAAAATAACAATGGCTTACTTGCATTGTGCTGAGCTATTGCTTATTGATGCACTGAGGTCACTGAGGTGTCAGGTTAAAATGTCCAGAAGGTGGACCCTTCATATGACCTTGTTGTCAAATTGACATGATTTTTTTTAGAAAAAATAGCACCAAAAAGAATAAATAATAAATAAATTCCTGTGCTTTGCTGACTGCAAGTCAGAATGTATGTTGTAAAAATGCTGATGTCAAAACATATAAACATGTATGAAATAATAAATAATAGCTAAAGTAGTTACGATAAAGTAAAATGAAAGACAGACTGTTGTACCCTTGGCTCTTACCCATCCAGAAAAATAAATACAGCCAAAAAAGGAAGTTACCTTACCTACAGTGGGAACTTCTGACATAAAGACACGGCGGAGAGAATTCGCAACCCTTAAATAAATAATAAAAAAGAAAATGTTACACTTAATCACACTGGGATAGATTTTTAAAAGTTATAGCTTCGACTACCACTTCCCCAGGCATTTTGCAAAAGCCTCACAGGAAACACGTTCATTATTATCAGCATCATCATTACAACAATTAGTGTACCACTGGAAACTAACACAACAACCTTTTTCTTGGGGGTAGAGAATACTATCACAATTAGTTTGCATCCAATACTAAGCATATATACTCAGGGTCAATAATGTTAATACGTACTGATGACATACTTTCATATGAGAACACATGGGTTATGAGCTCCACAGGCAATTTTATACATAGAACATTACACGTTAAATATTTAATAAATTATTTTACTTTCTGTACATTCTGAAGACTTTTATTCCTACAGGGTTATAAATCAATATAAACCAGAAAACGTTAGCTTAACCATGTCAACAAAAGACAAAATGAAAACAGACTCTGAACCCTGCTTTCATGTACAGATGAGATTTTTGTTTTTTATGTTTAGGCGTCTGAACTTCTCGTGGTGAAGTGGATATATGTTTGGATGGCAACAAAATAAGTACACACACGTTTCACATTCGGAAATAAAATCAACACTTACAAAGGGCTACTCGCGTTCAAGGCCTGTTTACATGGTTGTTTTGGTGCTGGGGACAATACCGGCGGCTCTTTGGACAAAACAGTAAGTGCATACTTACGCCAAATCCGTGTTTTCGATGACGAACTTGACATTTTCGTCTGTTAATTCAGTGATTTTTACTGTAGGCTGGTTCGCATACGGCATCGTTAGCTCCGTGCAGAGTTACCACTGTAAACTGCCGCTGTGCCGCCTTCAAGACCCCACGGAAATTACGTCTCACTCGCTCGCTGATTGGCCAGCAGTCGTTGTGTGATTGGTCTCAGTGAGACATGTGCCGTGTCCGAAATAACTCCCTAACCCCTATATAGTGCACTATATAGTGACCACTTTGTAGTGGTGTCCGAATGCTTAGGGATCATAGCATGTCCACTATATAGTGCACTCAATGTATCCCACAATTCACCGCGAAACATCCGATGGTCACTAACCGGAACAAGATATCCCATCATGCATTGCCAGAAATTCTCTGGCCTGCGCGGAAGTGAAAATGGCAGACGGACGGGAGGGAAATATACATAAATATTATACAATATAACAAAATACGAAAATAAAAAGTACAGGACAGTAATCAAAAGCGTCTAATTTAATAAAATTGCAGTGGTAAACAAACAAGTATTTTGTGAGACGACAATAATGTGGTACGTTTTAATTGTGCGACAGCAATGACGTAATTACCGGCGCCGAGAGTAGTGTCCGAGGCTGTGTCCGAAATCGCCCCCTAACCCCTATATAGTGCACTATATAGTGAGCACGCCATTTTGTAGTGCGAATGCTTAGGGATCATAGCATGTCCACTATATAGTGCACTCAATGTATCCCTTAATTGTGCGACAGCGATGACGTAATTACCGGCGCCGAGAGTAGTGTCCGAAAGCGTCCAAAAGATTTTTCTGTTGAGCTCACTATATAGTGCACTACATTTATTTCCCTATGTAGGGAGTAGGGAACAAGTGAGTGATTTCGGACACAGCAATGGAGACAGGCTTGTAAATCATATTCGGGTCATAAATGACTAGATTTTTTTTCTTCTCACAGCAACGATTCTTATTTTGTTTCTTTATTTTTTATAAAGAGGTTTATTTGTTCCTGTGAGAGGACTACATTTGAAACTTCCATATATGTAGAATCAAATGTTTTACATTTCAAGTATTCGGAGGGTGTATATATTTATCTCAGTTTAAAATGTCATCATTGTCAGAAGCAAGTTTTATTTGTCATTGTCACAGTACACGCTACAGTATACTATACAACTAAATTTGGTATCTGCATTTTAACCCATCACACACATGTGGAGCAGTGGGCAGCCATGCAAGGTGCCCTGGGAGTAACTGGGGGTTAAGGGCCCACAAGTGCGGCGCGGGGGTCTGAGCAGGCAACTTCTCAGCCCACCTGGTCTCACATTTACTGATCTGGCCACCTTTGCCACCACTCCCTACAACATCATCACTTGCAAGTGCAAAATCTTAATGCTGGACATGTGTTTCCCCAAAATTAACAGAGTAGAGGATCTATTTCAATGTTTTATATATAATTAAAGCCAAGTGTTAAAAATACAGTAAGATCATTTTATTGATCTAACAACAAAATGCCAATTCAGTGTCCTTTTGTACAAAGAGAAAAAAGATCTGGACAGGAAAGAAGCCAGTCAAACAAGTGCAACAGGGAATGGAGAGAGATCATGTGCCAGTCATTTCACACTGATAATCTGAGATTAGATCACAAAGAAAATTCATGTCTATATAGTTCATGATACCAACAAAGCATCTGTCACTGATCATCGCCTCTGGTTCATTCCTGTCAGGTTCTTCAGCTGTAAAACACAAAACATTCATAAGCCACATTCCTGACAGCACATTTAAATGTCTTTACTAGGGATGTCCGATGCTGATCTTTATGAACACTATTGGCAGCTAATAAAGAATCAGAATCAGAGATTCTTTATTAATCCCCAGAGGGAAATTCAAATTAAGGCATTTATAACTGAACCCAGGTCCCCAGAAGCACAATCCATTCTGCTCATGCCTGTAATGCATCATTTAAGCACATGTGGAGACAGTTTGTGTTTGCATACTTCCGTGACCCTTCTTAAAATGTCCACATTTTTAAAATATTTTAAATTGGAAAGAGGAAGCATTGCAACATTGACCTGTAATGTGTGCAACAGACTCTACTGATTAGCCTATTTCTATTGAAGGTCATTTAATTATTCGTTTTCGATTCGTTTTGAAATAACTGTGCCAGAGAGGACAGATTTCTACCATTGTTTTCAGGTAAAGCCGTTTATAGCCATGGTAAGCCTTACCTTCTCCATTCTACATTCCTTGTATTCCCTTGTATAATTGTTACTATTATCACGAGGAATGGTTTCAAATTAAGAGCACAAATTACTGAACAACACAGATTTTAAAAGTGCCCAAATTATTTTTTCAATTGGAAAAATAAAGACGCTTAAATAGGAAAATGTACAGAAATTATGAACAAAATCACTGAGGCCTATACTTACTGTTACTGTAGCTCCCATGAGCCCCTGCATAACTGCTTCACCAGTCGACTGCACCTACAGAGAGCAGTGGAGCACACAACTTATTCTTACTCATACCTACAGTATGACTGGGTCAAAGTTCATCCAAAGACATTTTGAGCAGCTCATTCACTTTCATTCTCAGCACCTTCACAATACACTTATCTCTAGATGGTTCTCTACCTGTTTGGCAGTAGTGGCCATGTTGACTACATCCTGAATCCGGTTCTCAAGGAAGATCCAGGTGTCTTGGAAATCTGAAGAGGAATCCTGAACCATCACCAGCTCTGTTGTGTTGTAAATGCCTGTCAGTGCTGCCCGCTTGGTATACCAGTTCATCTATATAAGGGGGCAGTGGTGCAGAACATAAGAATAAAAACAGAATTGTTCTAACTTTACTGGGCCTGGTCCTGGGCCTTTTTGACACTTGATGAACTTCACTCATTGTTTGTTTCAGACTTTTCTCTATATATTTCTGCAAAAGCCTTCATGGTGCTCTGACAATAAAACAACTGTCCAACAACATAAAATAATACAAATGAGTTGTTAAAGGCATTTTGTTGGTGTGATCACTCTGACCTGCTCTTTGTCTACTCTGACGTGTTTGGTGCCAATGATCTGTTCAGTCTGACCTGTTTGTAGTATGAAGTAATGCTTCAAAGACCCGACAAGTGCCCGGAGATGTGCCTGCTTATTATGTCTTGAATGCCGTGGCTAGTCTTGTACCAGGGACAAGAGTTCCCGTCCCAATTGGAGAGATGTATGTGTGTGTCAGCTATCTTAGTAAACGCCCAGGTCCAGAATTGTAGAAAAAGGCAGGCCAACAGACTCATCTTTGAGTCTTCCTTTGTAACTTCCACTGTGTAGTTGCTTTGTGAACGCTCCTTCTTGTACAAGAATAAAGTATACTCTAAATTTCAGACTATGTCTCTGTTGCCTCTGTCTGCCTGTCATTCAGACACTAAAAATATTTTGACATGAGTGTTCTGAACATCAGGTGTAAACAAAGCTAAAATGAATGTATGCATTTTCAAACTAAAACAGATGTGGAAATGTGGATGTAGCCAAAGACAAGGCAAAGTGGGGGAGGCGGATTAACCTGTAAGGTGGCATGCTGGATATTGTGGGTATAGTGATGAAAGGGGGACAGGAAGGTGTGAGCAGAAGAGGAAGGGAATCCACTCACATTTGTGGATCTGTCTCCAGCATAGTACCAGATGTCATCCACCAGGGTGGACAGGTGCTTCAGACTGTGTGGGATATTGTGAGGAAGGAGCAAGATGCTCATTGCCTGAAGACACAAAGTTGAGTATCACATGTTATTTCTATTTCAGTGTGATGTTATCGCTGTTGCGACTTATAACCCACACACTTTACCTGTGGCCATGTCTCAATGTATGGGACGTACATCCTCAGTCTGGTCTCCACTGCATCTCTTAGAAACTCTGCAGTGTTCTTTCGTCTGAATCAAAAGTGTCAGAACAAAAAGATGAATTCTGCAGTTTTCCAATCGTAACACAATTGTCAAAAAAAGCTACAAAAAGTGAGGTGAAATTTGGCCATATTTCAATAGTAGATTTGGTGTCTTTGTGTGTGTGTGTTTGTGTTCACATACTCAGCCTGGCCCAGTTGGACATGCTTGTGTTGCTCAGCCAGGATCTCTGTCAGCTGTGAGTTGCACTGGGCAATGAAATGCAGGACCAAGTCTCCAGCCCCATTGTAGAACATACCAGTGGAAGCAGAGGACAGTCCCAATGCCTGGTGCCAATTCACAAGAACAAACATACACAAAATTAGAAACATTAATAGACAACTGTGCGTGTCACTTAGTTAATTTCTCATTTATTTATTTATTGCTCATTAGTTAGGAGCATTTTAGAGGAGCTGACAGGACATGAGTGCACAGCAGTGTGAAAGAACATAAAGCAAAGATCCCTGGCTGAGCTGAGAGCAATATGGTTCCTGGTTGTAACTGTGACCCCCTGACTTCCACATTATTGTATAGTCTGTGTCCATCTTGAATGGTGGATTCACTGTCCATTAGAAAAAAAACATCAACGTTAGACAGACAGACAGTGTTATAGGAATTTTGTATTTGTGCACATCTGACCTGCTCACATTCTGACTTGCTATGAATACTCTGTTGATAAGACTTGCCAATGTCCCGGAGATGTTTCTTCTTATCATATCTGTCCTTTCACTAACCTTGTGCCAGGAACAAGAGTCCCCGTCCCAGTTATAGAGATATATGTGTGTGTCAGCAATCTTAGTAATACCCAGGTCCAGAAGTGCAGAAAAGACAGGTCAAACAAACTCATCTTTCAGTCTTCCTTTGTAACTTTCACTATGTAGTTGCTCTGTGAACGCTCCTTCTTGTACAAGAATAAAGTATACTCTAAAATTTGGACGTTGCCTCCTTTGCCCCTGTCTGCCTGACACTAAAAATATTTTGATATATAGGTAGGTAGGTAGATAGATAGAAACTTTATTGATCCTTGGGAGGGTTCCCTCAGGGAAATTAATTGTACTTTTTGTAGATTTCTCTACTGATCTGATATATCGGATGATGATGAAAAACAGTATTAGAAATGCATTCAATAATTTCTACCACCTTTTTTTCCCCAGACTAAGTACAAGTACTTAAGTTTGAGTACTCGCCAGTACCAAGAATATCAAGGGCAGTGTTATGGGTAAGAGCTTTGGGTATATTTACTGGCCGTGGGTTGCCTGGTGCTGTTATGTCTCACTTCTTTAGTGTTTGCAATAAAGTTGGTTGTGTCATACTGCGATTACCAGCAGCAAACTCCTTGAACTCTGTGTTGTATTTGGTCACCCATGGCACATGGACCCAGTGAGCATCTCTCAAAGGAGTTCTTCTAAAAACAGCTCCGTTCTTTCACTGTAACAGCAGCTCACCTCAGCACCAGCTGCGATGGCCTCCATGGACCAGCCGTGCTGCGGGACAAACTCCAGAGCTGCACTGAGGATTCGAGCTTGAAGCTGCTCCTCTGTTTCATACTCCTCACCCAGCTCCCCACTCTGGTCCTGGTGACTTCACGCGCAGTCAGACATGCAGTCAGTGATGGTTTGGCACAAACCCCAGACAGTGAGAGAGAAGTGGACAAGATTAGCTCTAAGTAAACAACCATGAACATAAATAGCTGGAAATGTAACATCAGTACGCTCACACGACAAGCTTATATTCACTTACATTAAAATAGCATATCCTGCCAGACAAAAGACATTCATATCAACTGACCTGGTGTTTGTCAGAGAAGGGTCATCTGCTGCTGGGTCAGCCACTGAACCTCCCTGTTCAGCTGAGTGAGCCTGGTAGTGCTCATGATAAGTTGTGGATGAGAACGACGGGGGTTTGTCACACTTGGATTCATCCTGACGCCTCAGTGCTGCACAATGAAAGGCTCGTCTCAGGCTGCTGCACTGGGCCTCTGTCACTGTCAGTGCAGACACCACTGGCGGGTAAAGAATAGGAGCTCCATGATGACAACACTCTTCTTTTCACAAACAACTTCCTAATGACTCATGTATGATTTAATTGAAATAATTATTAAAAATACATTGGTCACCAAATTTCTTCAATTAACTACTCAACCACTCTTCTTTAACAAACTGCTGCACTGGCTTGGATTTGGACTGATTTCTGACCCCTTCTACTGATTTCCAAAAAGATACAAGTTAAGATACAACTTTATTCATCCCAAATTGGGAAAATATCTTTTAAAGTGGCTAGTGGAAAAAATACAGAATTAAAAGATGCTATTTCACAGGTGAATATTATACACATAGAAACATGGTTATATAAAAACAAGGGATTTTTCAGCAGGTTTAAAAAATAGAGGAAGTTAGTTCATACAAAGTGCAGTAGCCTAGTTGTGTGAACAAAATGGTTAAAAAAAACAGTATTTGCAGAATAAGTGCACATGATTGCACATTGAATTATTGCAAATTATGATTTCAATTGTGAGATAAAAGTAAATTGTTCACAAACGTGTGTGAATCTGATTGATTATTGCACCAGGTTCTTTCCCCACTCATATATTACTTTGAGATAGTCATTCATTAGTTTTCCTCTAACAGCAAAAAAAATAAAAAATAAAAAAATACTTGTAGTCTTTTTGTAGCATTTTTTATTGTTTGCAAAGTCTTCTCCTTAGTTTTATAACACACCGACGTCATCATAATAGTGACGTCAACTAATCCATAGCACTACGGCAACCAACAGTTATCGGCCTCATTTGCTGTTTTGAAAAGCCACGGCCAATAAATGTTAGTCTGATTCTGCCCTTGTCAATCACCTTCTCTGACAAGTGACACACACGGGCAGCCGCGTTAGCACCGTGTGCAGCTAGGAAGCGAAGACCAGACAGTGGGAGAACTGTTTTGCAGGTGATCCGTTACAAACACTATGAGACAATTACACAACGCCCTGACTCACCGCCCCCCAGGCCTCGCAGTGTCCTTCCTGCCCACACAGCTCTCAGCAGCGCCGCCATGTCCACACTGGACACACTCTGGTGTTTTTAGATACAGCTGCGTCACTTCTGTGCGACTCGTCTACGACAAACACACCAATCAAGCTAGTTAGAATAAGACCAAATAAAAATCACAAGGATGTGCCCTTCAAATTAAAACGCTGAAATCTCCCTTTTAGTCATTAAAACCACTTGTAAATTTTAGAAAAATTATTATCATAGTTTATATTTTTGTATCATGTAAGTTAATAATCTTTTCAGAGCCAACGACGTGTTCATCGGAGGTTTAAATAACAAAATCGCATCACAAAAAAATATTTTGAAATTATAAACCGGAAATGTAATAAAAAAATGCTAGTTCATCTGCTATCAGGTCGAAATATCAGGTGTGTCACCGGGTTTACTACATTCGTCCGAACATTTATTTCATTATGCTATTTTAGCCATTAGTAGTAGAGAAACACGAATTCATAGTTTGACCGGCAGTCGAACCCTGCCCGGACTCTTGACTCTTGTGTTAACAGCGGGCTACTGAATTTTGCTGCGTGTAGCAGAAACTAACTTTTGCTTTTCACCAGTGTCAACACTGAGCTCTTCCGCTAACTAGTCAGTCACTCAGTAACCACACGTCTTGACTGATCTATCTGTAGTATCTAGTATCTGACACCATTAAGTGAAGAGAGAACATTTAGGACAATTACACTGTAATAATAATACCATAGGCAGACACTGTTTGTAAAAATGCGGGCTGGTTGCTAGTTGCGCCATATTTAAGCTAAAGGTTAACGCATCCATTTCTAATCTATGAGAGTGTACCATGTGGTCTTTTGTACACTGTTGCTTGTTATCATATTAAAGTAGGCTGACTAATGCTCATTTAACAGTGTAAGAATGTCTCAGTGGAAACCGCAGAGCCATTACCAGCACTGCATTGAATGAAGAGAAAATGTACTTTCTTCCAGGGAGTCATGGCAGATCTTGGCATCAAAGCAGGAGACAGGGTGCTGTTTGTTTGGGCCCAGCCCTCAGCACCAGCTGCTCTCAGACAGTATGCTGATGAATTGGGGGCCACAGTTGGTGCAGATGGAAAAGTTTCAGTGGAGAACATGGAGAGACTGTTGCTGTGTGAGTGACTTAAAATTATAACCAAAGCTGTGGTGTAGGTCTGTGACTTTATAATACACAGGCTGACGTGACTCAAAGTCAGGAGTAACGGTATCTTTCCTCCCTTCAGCCTCCCATTCAGCAGCCACCTTTGACTGGGTGCTCTCCTGCCCTCTGGCTGACAGTTCCTCCGTCCACAGTTTAGAGACTTTAGAGGAGATGGTCCGAGTGCTGAAACCTGGTGGGAAGCTTGTTCTGGATGAGGCAGTTACTGGTGAGAAACAATATTGTTCTAAATTCTTTTTTACATTTGGTGTGAATATCATGTTGAATTTTAGGGTATTTTGAAAGTGTGTGTTATTTTACTGGAACTTGACATCTCTGGTCCTTTTCATACCTGGTATTAACATCTGTCCAATCAATTGACTAGCTCTAAGCTGGTGTTTTTCTGTGTTTCTGCAGGAGTAACAGGTAAAGAGAGAAAGAGAGCAGAGTTGAGAAGAACTGAACGAATCAATACGATGCACGCAGCTCCACCTTGTAATAATATTTTAACCATTCGAAAAAAAACAAGTGTCTATTGGAGTTACTGTGACAGTGGTCAAGAAAACATCAATGTAGGAACTCTGAAGAATGTAAAACTTCTTTTGGTTTATTGTCAATCTGTTAAGGCTCACAGGATTTCACTGCATTACACATGGATTTTTCTTCCTTCTTTTGTGTCAGTGAGATAAACGTGTTTCTATTTTATTCTTCCTGACTGCCAGAGACGGTATGAAATACCTGGATAAGCATCACGCACATGCACAGATCGAGACGTAATACCAACAAAGTCATGTGACCTGGGTGACACACGCAACCTAATAAAGGGAGCCGGCACTTAGCAATCGTCTCCTTTTCATCTTCTCGCCTTGGCGCACAGATCATTGTAAGTACAGGGGGTCCTCGAGTTACGACGGTCGCGACTTACGTCGTTTTCGTGGTTGCGACACATCTCCCGTGAACTTCCTTGTTTCGGCTTAAGCGGTTTGCCCCGTAAATACGTACAGACTTCACACGGGAACTAGTTGGTGAGCGCTCTCTCTGTCTCTCAGCGCGCCTGCCGGCTCTCCAACACCACCACAGCATAGCTAGGCTACTCTGCCTTGTGTTTACTTATGTGAAATGGACGGCTGGGGGGGGGGACAGCCGGTAAGGAGATGCACACGGACACAGATGGGTTCGGGATCGTGGCAATACCGTAGGTTTATTCACAACACAGGGTCTACACGGTTGATATCAGAAATCTAAAGGAAATGCTCATTACACTCGCGATGTCAACCCCTACGGTGTGTCAAGAGGGTCAAGAAGGACAAAAGCCAATTCACCACAGTAAAGTCTTATTGTCTGGTGGTGTTATAGCGACATCTAGTGGCACAACTTTGTAACTACCTAACCTATGAATGTATGTTCGGACTTACGTCGAAATTCGGTTACGACACATTCTCAGGAACGGATCTCCGTCGTAACTCGAGGACCCCCTGTATTTGCTTGTCGCCTACGCCAGTAGCCTCGAAACACAGCTTTATCGGTTGGAGCTACGAATTTCATCCTCCAGAGGCTGCATAGCTGGCTCTCATCCACACCATGTGTGTCCGACCAGCTTGGACTCCTACAGGTGAGTACATTGACTTCTTCGCCGACGGACGTGCCTCATCCCCGCTTAGCATCTCCGCTTAAAGCGGGTTGATTACTGTTGTGACTAATTTGCAAACTTGCCGGAGTGATAGGTTGTTGGCTGCGGTCGGCCTGGTAAGTTTGGCATCCTCACCCGGAGCGCCTCCAGCTGCATGTCTGGCCCCTGAAGGGCCGGCTGAATTCTTGTGATCAAGTTGTTGTTCAGACCTTTGCCAATGCCAGTACATCCTCAACTAGTTTGCTGTACGCCAACAGGTGGAAACTCTTCTTTGTTTGGTGTGGTCGTCAGAGTGTGAACCCTGAGCGTTGTTCTGTTCCTGTCCTGCTAAGGTACCCGCAGGTGTTGCTAGACAGAGGGGTCTCTGCCATAGAGGTCTATCCAGCTGCTATCTAGGCTGGACATGCCCTTGTGGATGGTAAATCTATAGGCTCACATGCTCTGGTGAGAAGGTTTCGTAAGGGTGCTCTCCGATTGCTGCCTCCACATGCTGTTCGGGTGCATTTTTGGGATTTGCCTGTTGTCCTGCAAGCCTTGTGTTCTCCTTCGTTTGAGCCCCTGGAACACGCTGACCTCAAATGGCTGTCTGGTAAGACTGCCTTTCTTTTCGCTATTGCATCTGCAAAGCAGGTTGGTAAGCATCATGTCCTGTCCATTGCCGGGGACTGTTGGTGGCATTCTGACGGATAAGGGGTTACCATGTGGCCCAACCCTTCCCCCCTAAGAGGCCCTCTGCCTTCGATGTTAACAAACCAGCTAGCCTTCGCCCCAGAGTCGGGGGTGGAAGGTCTGCCTCCTGATGCCACCTTGCTTTGTCCTGTTCGTGCATTGAAACAGTACATAGAGGTTTCGTCTGTGTTCTGTCAGTTTGGCACTCTGTTTGGCTGTCATGGTGGGCACAGGAATGGCTGTGCCTTGTCTTAATAGAGGTTCTCTCATTGGGTCGTTGATACCATCTCTCATGTGTACAAGGTCAGGGGTCTTCAGGTTCCCCTAGTGAAATGTGATTCTAGCAGAAGCGTTTCTACGTCGTGGGCTGCTCTGAAGAGTGTTCCGTTGGCTGACATCTGCACTGCAGCTGCGTGGGCTATTTCCTGCACCTTTGCCCGTTTCTACTAGTGATGTGTCGTTCATGAACCTTTCGTTCATATGAACGAATCTTTCACATGACCCGGAAAGAACGAGTCATCACGGTGACTGATTCGTTCATTTTCATGCAGTAAGTTCCCCGGCCACACGGCGGCTGCCCAAGCGCAAAAAGAACAGGAAACAGAACTGATTCGTTCACGAGTCTTTGAGATTCGTTCATTTGTCACGTGACAGCGGCTCAGCCTATGCGCAGAGCAGTACACCCAGAGATTCGTTCATGAGTCGTTCACTCGAGTCCTTCTCGTTCATTTGTCACGTGACAGCCAGCGCTGACTGTGTTGGAGCAGGAAATACGGAGCTTCGTTCACTTGAGTCGTTCTTTCGTTCATTTGTTGCGACCAGTACACACAGCGTTTTGTTCATACAGATCGGTCGCTCGTTAATTTGTCACATGACATCCGACATACATTATTCATTCATGAAATAATGAATAAGTGGTCTTCGGTTCTTGTACATGTGTACACTGTTATAGTGTATATAATGCAGTGCGTTTACAAGTGTGTCGATAAATAAATACTTGATCATATAAACGTGTTGATTTTGTGTTATAATCTGCCACAAAAATAATAATAAAATAAAATCACATAACAACATTAATGTCATGTTTGGGACAGTAACATTTTCGGGACGTTGGGACTTAAAAGTCGTCATGAAATCATGGTCTAAATAAGTTACTGAGTTTTTCATTCACTCGTCCTGTAGCAGCTGCAGCAGAGATGCAGGAAACAGAAAACAGGACTGATTCGCTCACGACTCAAAACAGTCTTTGAGATGCGTTCATTTGTCACGTGACAGCCAGCTCAGACTGCCTGCTGTTTTAGAGGGCGCCCTTGTTAAATGAACGAAAAGACTCAAAAAGATTCGTTCATTTTACCGTCCGAGACTCGAGGATCCAAGTCTGTAAAAAGACTCAAATTTCCCAACACTAGTTTCTACAGGGTTAATGTGGCTGCTCCCCATCCTGTGGCGACGGCTGTCTTGTCAATTCCTTCGGTCCGCAACTGAGCCAAGGTGGGTGTGGATTCCTCGTGACCTTGTTGGTATAGGTCATCCAGGTATTTCATACCGTCTCTGGCGGTCAGGAAGAATGAAATAGAACGAGAGTGACAGATGGAACTAATGTCCTATGAATTCTGGATAACTGCCAGAGTTCCTTGTCTAATCTTGCGAGAAGATTGTTAAGTGCCAGCCCCTTTACTAGGTTGTGTGTGTCACCCAGGTCACATGACTTCTTTGATATTATGTCTTGATCTGTGCATGCCTGTGATGCTTATCCAGGTATTTCATACTGTCTCTGGTGGTCATCCAGAATTCATAGAACCTTAGCTACATCTGTAACTCTTGTTTTCTGTCTGCTTCAGGAGCTGAGATGTCGAGTGTCAGGACCACTGAGAAGCTGATGTCAGCTTTAAAGCTGTCAGGCTTTGTGTCAGTGACGGAGGTGAGAGAGAGCGATTCCCATCACAAGGGCCTTATTGTATGGTTTACACATGCAGGGCCGTATTGCACTTAACAAACACAGTATGGAAATTATCCCAGAAACATAAACTTCATTAAATAAATATAAATGATATATTAGTTTTTAAAAAACTACCCGAATTGAAACCTGTTTCACAATTTCTCCCTTTTGACCCACTCATCCTCTTGGTCTCTCTTTGTTTAGGTCAGTAAAGCAGAGCTAAGTCCAGAGGCACTTAGCTCTCACAGGACGGCCATAGGTTTCCAGGGAAACACCCTGACTAGAGTGCGCATATCTGCATCCAAACCCAGCTATGAGGTGGGATCATCCAGCCAGATTAAACTGTCATTTGGGAAAAAGACACCAAAGCCAGGTAGGTACTGTCGCCACAATCAATACACACAAACGTAACTATACCAATAATAATACAATTAACAAGGGTACACCACCATACTCACTCACACGCGTGCACGCACACACACACACACACACACCTGCATACACATACATATATACATACACACTTACATGCACACTTATTTGAATAAAGCTACATATTACACTCACTAATCTAGGCTTAGTATGAACACACTAAAGTTTGTAACTTGGAATGTGCGTGGTTTGGGCTCACAGGAAAAAAGACTCAGAATCTTAGACCGTTTAAACAATATACAAGCAGCCTTTGTCTTATTACAAGAGACTCACTTACCCAAGACAGGACAGCTTAGACTTAGCTCACCACAATTCCCACATACATACCTAGCTAGCTATAATTCCAGACAGAGAGGAGTAGCTATTCTAATTAATAAGAAAATAAACTTTACATTTAACAGCACTATCATAGATCCAGAAGGAAGATTTATAATACTCAATATATCCACAAACAATACACGGATCTGCATTGCTAATTTATATGGACCCAATGTTGACGACCCCTCTTACTTCCATAACTTCTTCACTGCACTGGCAACACACTCGGATTCCACACAAATAGTAGGAGGGGACTTCAACTTGACACTCAATCCAGAGTTGGACAGACTTAGCAGAGCAGATAACCACCGAAACTGGCAGTCAATCGATATAATAAAACAATACATGAACGATTTTGGTCTCTGCGATGCTTGGCGCTCCTATCACCCCCCACTTAAAGAATTCACCTTCTTCTCATCAGTCCACCACTCCCACTCCAGCTTAGATTACTTTTTAACAAGCAATTCAGTTATGAAGGATATCGGCGACACACAAATTCACCCTATTACCATCAGCGACCATGTACCTGTCACCCTCACACTTTCCATGAAAAAAGCCACACCACCATTTAAGCATTGGAAATTTAACACGTCATTGCTTAAGGATGTAGACTTTATTAAATTCCTTGAAACAGAATGGACCATATTCTATAAAACAAATAACACACCCGATGTATCAGCTTGTGTTCTCTGGGAGACAGCAAAAGCAGTCATGCGAGGTAAAATCATATCCTGCTCATCACATAGGGAAAAAAAAGAAAAAGAACTAGAAACAGAACTGGAGCTAAAAATTAAAGCCTTGGAGATAGCTCATGCTGCCACCCAAGAAGAACACTTGTTGAATGAACTAAGAAAATTAAAATTAAAATTAAATGACCTACTCAACACTAAAATACAATTTCAGCTACAAAGATTACGTTTGGAAAACTTTGAACATAGCAATAAATCTAGTAAATTCTTAGCAAACCAACTGAAACAAAACAAAGAAAAAGTAACTATCTCTGCAGTGAAAGACTCTACTGGAAAAATAACTCACATTCCAGAAGAAATAAACAACACTTTTAGAGAGTTCTATGAACAACTATACTCGTCACAGATTAATCCATCAGACACTAGCATCAACACCTTTCTAGATACAGTAGACTTACCAAAAATAAATAAAGAACAAACTGTAGCACTTGAATCACCAATAACAATAACAGAGCTCCAAGAAGCACTCAAGTGCATGCCCAGCAAAAAAAGCCCCAGGACTAGATGGCTTTCCAGTAGAATTCTATAAAGAATTCTGGCCAATGCTGGGACCATTATTCTATGAAAATGGTTACTGAAATTAAGGAAACCTCCCAACTACCAGCGAGCATGAACAGGGCAAATATTAGTCTCCTTCTTAAACCGGAGAAAGACCCTGTATTTCCATCCAGCTATCGCCCAATATCACTGATAAATGCAGATCTTAAAATCATCTGCAAGGCGCTGGCAAAAAGATTGGAAAAAATAACACCACACATAATACATCCTGACCAAACCGGGTTTATTAAAGGCCGGCAATCTACCAACAACACACATAGACTACTTAATTTAATAGACTATTGTAATATAGAGAATAAAGAAGCCATAATTGCCTCATTAGATGCAGAAAAAGCCGTTGACAGGGTAAACTGGAAATTTCTCCTAGCTGTCCTAAAGAAATTTGGTTTTGGGATTCACTTCCTAACCTGGATACAAATATTACACAGTACACCCAACGCCTGTGTCATAACAAATGACCGAACCTCACAAAACTTCAGGCTGCAAAGGGGCACCCGACAGGGCTGTCCACTCTCTCCATTCCTTTTCGCAATATTCATAGAACCACTTGCAGCTGCAATCCGGCAGAACAATAATATTAAAGGAATTCAAACAGCAAATGTACACCATAAGCTAAGTCTTTATGCAGACAAAACACTCAAACCTCCTTCCCTGAGATGCTATCACTCATAAATAAATTCTCATCAATTTCAGATTATTAACTGGAACAAATCAGTTGTCCTACCTATTAATACAGTTTTTCAGAGTACACCAAGGGCTCCACTGCAGACAGGAAATATCAAATACTTAGGTGTTAACATCCCTGCCAAGCTGTAAGACCTGTTGCGCTTGAATCACACCCCACTCATCAGAGCAATAGAGATGATCTCAGTCGATGGAGGACCCTGCCAATATCACTAATGGGAAGAGTGGCAACAGTTAAAATGATGATCTTGCCCAAAATTAACTACATCTTGTCAATGATTCCAACCCAGCCTTCTCTGTCCTGGTTCAGATCGTTAAACTCCCATATTTCTAAATTTCTATGGAAAACCAAACCACCACGTATCAGTTTAAAAACATTACAGAAAACTAAGGATCGTGGTGGCCTTGAACTACCAAACTTCCACCACTACTACCTCGCTAATAGACTGCAATATCTTGTAAAATGGACTAAACAAAGTCCATTAGATCAAGTATGGTTAGATATTGAACAAATATTCTGCAAAGACATCCAATTTACTGATTTATTATTTATTAGTCCCACTATCCGTCGACACTGCTTCTACAAAAGCATTAACATCAGCACCTCTCTGACAGCTTGGTGGGAATTCCTTAAAGTAAACGGGTCTCCCTCACATATCCCATGCAAGCTCAAGCCCATCTGGAACAACCCTGACATTCTGCAAAATAAAAGACCAATTAACTATACATCCTGGTGCAATAAAGGTATAAGGTATTTGGAACATATTCTCCAAGGTAATAACTTTATTTCATTTGACAAACTAGTGGCATCACACAACATCAGCAAAAACTAATTTCTGGAATATCACCAACTGAAATCCATAATTCAGGCAAGGTTCAACCTTAACATGTTGGACTTAGAGCCACCATCAATAATTACAGAATTTCTGAAGCTTTCACCCATTAAACTGCTCTCCAGAATTAACTGGCTACTGCCAACCTCAAAATGGGAAGAAGACCTATCCATCAATCTACACTCTAATTTTTGGATAAACATTTGCTTTAACACCTTTAGAATGACACAAAACGCCAACTTACAAATTATCCAGTACAAAACCCTGCATAGAACACACTACACTGGACAAAGGATGTTCAAGATGGGCCTGACGCAAACAGATATCTGCATGAACTGCACAGATGATTCACCAGATACTTACCTGCATGCAGTTTGGCTATGTACACCAGTCAGAAATTTTTGGCAGAGGATATGTGAAGACCTGTCAGCATGTCTAGGGAACCCCCTACCAGTCTCCCCCGCATTGTGTTCTCGGGTGATCTCACTAACATCAATATGGAGACGAATATATCATACACGCTTCTTGTGGCCTTAAGCATCGCTAAGAAAGCAATATTCATGAACTGGAAATCAAAAAGAACTTGAACATAACACTATACAAAAATCTTCTACTAGATCACATCTCCATGGAGAGAATGTCTGCCTGTGCAAAAGATCGGCTATCTGAATTTGAACAGACCTGGTCCCCAATAATTAATTTTATCACATAAGGATGCTGAGGTGGGGGGCCCCGCCGCTGGGCTCCGGGGCTGGCGGCGGGGGGGCTTATGTTGCTGCAGGTCTCTGGCAGCCTACTGGACCATGGGGTCAGTGGGCGGGGGCCCTGGCGGCCGCGGATCTTGCCTGGTGGGGGCTCTGGGGGGGCCGGGTCGGGGGGGCTCCGGGTCCCGCCTGGGCTGGGGGGGCTTCGGGAAAGAGGCCCCGGCTCGATGCCGGGGCGGCTTCCCCTGGATCCTCTGGGACCCAGTCGTGGGGGTGGGGGGCCTGCCTGCCGCTGCCCCCCCACCCCGCGAGGGCCGTGGGTGTGGGCTGCGCTGGGGCTGCCGCGGGGCTGGCCTGCTCTGTTGGTGGGGTGCGGTCTCGCTGCTGCGTGGTGGTCTCCCTGCTGGGGGGTCTGGGCGGGTCTCTGGCTGTCTGGGCACTGGGTCCGCGGGCTTGGTCATTGCTGGTGTGGGTGGCCGGGTACCTTGGCTGGGGGGCCTCCGGCCGTGGTTCTCCGTGGCCCTGTGCTGGGGCGAGGGCTGTGTGCCCGCATTCTCTCACTGGTCTCGCCGTGGTGGGCTCGTGACGGTCCCCGGGGGGCCTGGCCCTGGGCCCAAAGTGCTCTGGTGGTTGTGGGGCGCGGTGGCGATGTGGGCTCTGCCCTGCCGGCTGCCCGGGCCGGGGGGTGGGGCCGTCTCCCTTCGCATATCAGCAATCAGCCACCACAGACTACATCCAAATGACAAACTCCACGCACACACGCACATACTCACACAAACACACTCATACACAGACACTGTACCCCAAATATTACTTACTTATTTATCCTGTCATGAACATATATACCTGCTACATCTGTGTACTGTCTACTTCAGTCTGTATCTACTCTACAATCATCATCTATGTAACACTGGAATGACTGTAAACTCATGTTATTGTTGTAAACAATGTCACTGTCACTGTTGCTGTTGCTACTGCTCTCTTTCCCCCCTCTAGGTACCAAATCTCGCTATAAGACTTTCAGCATAACCACGGTTGTAATTACTGTTATTCTTGTGATGTTTCTGTTTATTGTTGTTGTCGTCTCTTCTCCCACTCCAACCCCGGCCCCCACTCTGTCTCTGTCTCTGTGTCTCTCTCTCTCTCTCTCTGTCTCTCTCTCTGTCTGTCTCTCACCTTCTCACCCTCTCACCCTCTCTCTGTCCTTCCAAAATGTCAGTTCGGTAGCCGATGCCAATAAAAGCTAACAAAATGCAACAGGAAGAGTGAACCACACCCTTCCTTTGCAGAACAAATCTGTTGAGGCACAACAGGGCACCCAGTAACTGTCATACTGCGTGCCTAAGCTGCCAAACAGGACATGTTAAAAAAAAAAGAAAAGAAAATACTGGCAATGATCTTGAAACCAATGCAGTATATCTCAGAATTATTTAGTTTTCTGACTCACCAAAGAAAAACATGATAACCGGTTATACTCACATACTACTGGATGCAATAAATAAAATACCAAAACAGTTTCTCACACTGGTTTGTAGAGTAGTAGATGCTACACATAAATTATTATTCTAGTTTATCCTGTTAAGCTTTAAAATGTAGTTGAAAGTCTAATTATTGTTTTCCTTGTCGATTTGAAATTTTTTAAGAGATTTTTTTAATTTTTGTTTTTTAAGTCACATGGCATCAGTCACAAAATGGATCTTATCGGTGAACATTTCTTTCAGCGTTACACTTGGCAAGTTGTAATATGTTAAAAAACACTAAGTGTATATGATACAGAGCCAGTGACCCGGCTTCCTTTAATTTCTTTCTTGGTGTATGTGTCAGATATTGTTTTTACTCACATAACAGTGAGCTTCAGGTCAAAGGTCATTGGTACCTCTCAAACTGTATCATCTAAATACTCTTTAGCACTGACATGAAGATAAGATTTTTGCTAATGTCTGTGGTTGCAGCAGAGAAACCTGCTCTGGATCCAAACACTGTCAAAATGTGGACACTCTCAGCCAATGACATGAATGATGATGATGTGGTGAGATATTATTGTATCCTTTGAATCACTAAATATTGTTTGACCCGCTGGGCATTAGAATACCATCTCACTAACTCTTTAACAGATGTTATATGTGAGGACACCCCCAGATATGACCGTGTGTATATCATCTTTCTATAGGACCTGGTTGACTCTGATGCTCTGCTGGATGAAGATGACTTGAAGAAGCCTGATCCAGCTTCTCTTAGAGCACCCAGCTGTGGAGAAGGTGCTGGAAAAAGGAAGAAAGCCTGCAAAAACTGGTGAGGTCCCCACGCAGATCTTATACACAGAAGTATACACAGAAGCACGAGGGGGGTACGGCTTATTTTACATTTTCTGTCCATTGAAAAGCACAAGAATATTGCATGATGCAAAATGTTATGTTTTTAGCACATGTGGTCTTGCTGAAGAGTTGGAGCAGGAGAGTAAAGGACAACAGAAGACAAATCTACCAAAATCTGCATGTGGAAGTGTGAGTACATTTTGATCACGTCTTTGGATCAGGGGCAGCTTTGTTTTCAGATCATCTGTCTTTCCCCTTTCCATCAACACAGCATTTTAGCAATGCATTCAGGAAATATTTTGGTACAAATGTTCTCTGAGACGGACAAAGTGACAAGATTAAATCAGTGGAATTGTCCTAATTGTTCTTGCTTCACTTCACGGTGTCTGATGCTAACAGTCAGGACTTGTGGTTATTGAGTGACGGGCTTGTTAGCAGAGGAGCTTAGTGTTGACACTGGTGAAGAGCAAAGGTTAGTTTCTGTTACATGCAGCAAACAGGTTAATGCCAGCTCACTAGCCCGCTGTTAACACTGCAAGAGTCCAGACACGACTGCCGGTCAAACAATGAATTACTTTGTCTCTACTTCTGATGGCTAAAATATTTAAGGAGATGTTAAATGAGACTTCCAGTGTGAAAATAGGATGTTTTTCATGATCCCCATTATCTGTTTGTGGCAGTGTTACCTTGGCGATGCGTTTCGATGTGCCAGCTGTCCATACTTGGGAATGCCAGCCTTCAAACCAGGAGAGAAGATTGTACTGGACAACAACACGCTAACTGATGCTTGAAAAACTCACTTCACTTACTCAGTCGACACAATATTACATTCCTTTCCATCCATTCTGGATGCCCCTGAAGACACAATCGCCTCTGCAATCACTGGTATAAAAGATACTTCCCTGCTGATGAAATTTTTTTTTTGTTCACTTTGGGACAGCATCTGTTTGTCGAATTCTGAGTTTCATATTACAACCCAAGGTTACCCTCAAAACTGTTCAGCGTGATGTCTCGCTGTTGTATCACAACAGTAACAGCGCATCACCACTCCTAAATCTTTGCTGTTGATGTTAATTATAAATTATGCTACATGAGACGGTTGTGTGGAAGTACTGAATGTAAAAACAGTGAAAATCACTTGTTTTGTTCATTTACAGTCCCATTTACATCTGATCATTAAAGAAGTAAAAGTATACAGTCAAAACGTAATATTGGTTAACAGTAACATGTAGTCATATGAGGACACAATCTGATGGGTTTCTACGTTACTTTTTGCATGTAAAGGCCAACAGTATGGAAACAAGACATGATAATTCCTAATGATGTTTCAATAAACTGAAACCGTGTGCATGTCTATGGTATGACATCAAACTACCATTTACTTTTGATCATGTCAACATAACGCATTACATGTTACATTTCTAAACTGCTATTCACATTTAAACTTGTTTAATGCTGCTTCACAACTTGTAACAGAGGTGAAGATACTGTTGGCAATAAAGCAGCCATATTACCAGATCAGCTCATAGATGCAAATACATTAGTTTCCAAAGTAACAAATGTTAGATAAAAAAAACTTAACACAAACAATATAAAACTTTATTCAACATATCTTAAACATATTTGGTTTTTTCTAGAATAGTGATCTAAAAATTAAAACCATCAGCTGCTGTCAGTTTTTTTTTCCTGAAAGAGTTTGTCAATTTTTAAATATTTACTTACATGTAGAAGTTATATTTATGCTCATTAATATGATTATTTTTATGTGGTGGACAGCTTTCATCTTGGACAGTCTTACAACACTACACTCTGGTCACTGGTCAGGTTTATGGATAATAATAGTCACATTTGACTT
Organism: Trinectes maculatus; assembly: GCA_016785345.1. NCBI lineage: Eukaryota > Metazoa > Chordata > Actinopteri > Pleuronectiformes > Achiridae > Trinectes > Trinectes maculatus. Next base: position 69,358 of record JAFBJQ010001498.1, read on the forward strand.
TCTCAGACAATGAACTGATATAAACTCACATGTTACAAGCTTAACCACTGATGTTAAATAAGCTAAAACGCAAACATAGACATGGGGTAAAAAGCCCTGTGTTAAGAGTTAGTTCTTCAGTGACAGTTCAACATCACACAGACTCTATGCTGAAGTCCATCTTAATGTCTCCTAAACTGGGTTCAAAGGTGAAGTTGTAATTCACAGCCGCTCTGCCATCACCCGAGCTCTCACATGGCGACCTGAAGAAATACACTCCCTGTTTCCTGTGGTGACTCCACTTACACTCCCCCTGCAGGAGAGAGCAGGATAATCAGATCATCAGATCTGGCAGAACAAACTCCCAATTCATGGTCCAATCTCTGGTTTTACAAAAAAAACAACAGCTGAAAATGAACAGAAGCAGCCAGATGGCACAGACCATCATTGCTCTGGTTGCGCTTAACTTTTAACTTTTCTCTAAAGCAAAGACACGTTTTGCTAAATTTTAAATTAAGAACTTAAGTCTTATAATACCTAAAGTTGGTACTTTAAAATATTTAACAATACAAGTTGTTCATTTTACACTGGTTGTATTGATAAAACAATATTTACATTATTATCTGAAAAACTGAAATAAAATAGGTATTTGTAGTTATGTTCCAAGTAATTAAGGATTCATTAAAAACTTGTCAGAGGCACCAAACCTTAAATGCATTTATATTGTACCTCAGTCATTAAAAGCAATCTCAAATGACTAGTGACAGTTGTTGCAAGCCTAAAAACAAAGCCTAAACAAATACATGTAACACATGTATTACATGTACCGGTATTACAATTGTGAGATTTTGACAATGTGGGATTAATAATGCAATATCTTACATATTACATTGGATCGACTAGACTATAGCGTTTGTAGTTTTTATTGCACATTTTTAGGTGAAAAATACTAGTCAAGAAGACAGAGTATTGATAGAGGGGATTGCTCAGGAAAGACCTACAAAAAAGGCTGCAATACCTGCTCACTGATTGGTCCGATTAGACCTGTACTGACAGTGATGTCACTGGTTAGGTGGTATTCCATCCACAACACAACTCCATGGCAACTACCAACCCTGTAAAATACATTTCAATAACGTGTGAAGCAAAGGAGGAATATAAAAGTTACTCTTTGCTGCATCCATCTGTCAGTGTCTGTACAGTATATCCAAACACAGGACAAGCTCCTGTTCAGTGTCAAAAGAACCTTATGTGAAGAGGGTTTATTTGACCAAAAAGCAAGAAAACTGTATTAATGATAAAGGGTCATATTCAATAACCTTCTCTTCAATTAATGATTTATCACAGCCTTATTATGTAAAGAGAAAGAAAGAGAAGTGGTCTGACGTATCCAATAGTTAGTGAGACTAAACAATGCGAGACATGACAGTGACTCAGTATTAATAAAACGATAACTGACCTTTATTCTGTCACTGTCTACTCTCTATCTGCCCATGTGGTCGTAATGATAAAAATAATAAAAGTAATAAAAAAAAAAGTACCTCATGAAAGACAGTCGACCCTGATTGCAGATTGGATGCTGTGGAACACACTGTGTAAAGTCAAAAGTCATGACAGCTGTGGACTGCGTCAGAGCTCGACATGGGTACTCCCATAGGGGGTGGGGCTCTGCCTCATGGGACTCACGAAAATCCAGTGATTGCTGGAAGGATGAGTCAGTTTTTTTTAAGAATATTTTTTTCACAAAAAAAAACAACAACAAAACGATTTCTTGTATAAACATGCAAAACAGAAATTCAACACAGTATGTATGTATTATATAAATGGCTTTATTTCTCCCCTTTCTCTGCTAAATAATAACTGTCTAATAAAAGGAGACATAAAACTTGGTAATTGAATTGGTGACATTTCTGTCCTCAATCACACAGATGTAAAAAGTTGAGAAAACACAGCCAAGGTTTAAAAATACCTGAATTATCACTCAGATAGCTGAATTAACTTCAGATAAATATCAGAAAGCCACTACATTTTTTCCCCCTACTCTCTCCTGTTGGCTGTTGCTTTTCGTGTCACCCTCTGCCATCGTACAATTATGAATACTGTGAATTTTACCTTTAATTGCTGGGGGGAGTTTTGAGCATTACTACCTGTCTTATTCTGTAAGCATTACCCAGTAAAGTCAACTAAAAGCTCATTCCTTTTGCATATGAACTACTGAAATGAAAGTGAAAGACACCTCAGATGATTCAAATCTGACAGATAAAAAAAATAAACAAATGACAGAAAAATATCACCTGGATCATTTGATCCACAGGGCTGACATCGAAGCCCTCACATGTCCCACATGGTGCTCTTATCCTCCACAAATCCTAACAAACATGGCAACACATAGTCACTTCAACAAAAGTGACACCAGCAACTTGTTATTCAACTCCTCCAAAACGAAAGAAAATGTTATTTGTCTGTGCAAGATGCTGCCAGTGAGGTTGGCTGCTGTTGTACCTGCTCTACATGTCATGTGACTGCAGATGATGCAGGTTGTACCCTGTATGACTGTGTATGTGACAAACAAAACTCTTGGTCCTGAGCTCACTCATTCTGCCTGTTCTCGATACATCAACTCACCACACTGAGTTCAACTTCTCGCCAAAGGCTGCATGAGTGTCTTAGAATTGATTGTTCAGTATTGCTGTTGATTTTCGAGACCCTGCATGGTTTGGCATTGAGCTACTGCCCAAGCTTCTTAATAAATCGTCAAGAGCCTGTAATTCTGAGGTCCTGAGTTTTTACAATAAGACCCTTTCAGCTATTACTCAGTCAGGTTTTAGCTTGCTTTCTGTTCAATGTTTAAACAACATATTCTATTTGTTGTATTTATTTAAGGATGTATTTGATCTTTAATCTTATTTGATGGATTTAAGTCAGTGTTACAGGAGTAACTACGAACGGTGTATGTATGAAAATGTTCTCAGCTGTTGCACCTGGAACTCCACAGCCACCATGTGAAGTGTAGCAGAGCAGGGCAGAATGGTGGCGTTGGGCTGCAGGAGCCCTGCCAGGGCTGTCCGACAGTACCAGAAGAACAGGGAGTGCCAGGGTAGCAAACTGGTGCTGAAGTATGGTTCACCCATCAGGACTGAGATCTGTGTAAGACAGCATACATGCCTTCTTTCTGATGGTTGGGTAGGTTATCAGAGAAAACAACACATACATGGCTGGAATTTATGGCCTCAAATGTTATGACATGTTTTAAATGAGTGCAGCTTTAAAGAAACTATGGTCAGACCATGAATTCCTGAGTTCATCTAATGATAACATCACCAAACAAACAGCATGTCACTTAATGGTCATTCCAAACGTACCTGCTTTCCTCTTAAGTCATTACTGGTCAGCTGATCAGGCCTCATCTCCAGCAGCTCAACACCCCCTTTCATCAAGTTGGCCTCCAACACCTACAGAGAAAAATGTGTCGAGTTGGCACTTTTATGTTTTGTGCTTTTATGTACAAAAACATTTTCAAAAAATGAAGAATCAACTCTCAGTTACCAAAGATGAGTAAAATTAAACAGTTGTTACTGACCTGCTCTATCACCTGTCTGGACATTCTCGAGTTTTCCAAACCAAAGACCTAAAAAGAGAGAATAAAAAGACAAGTCATGAACAGAGTGTGAGTTTGGAAGATGTTTAGTATACATTCACACCACCAAATTACTGCAGCAGTACCTTCTTGGCTCCAAGCATGCAAGCAAACACAGGAAGCAGACTTCCATCACTGACACTGAGACATACGCTGTCTTCTTTCAGAGCCTGTTAGGAACACAGCATGTATACAGGAAAGAGTCATATCCATTGATTCATTACCAAAACATCTAGGAGCCGGTGAGATCTGACTTACTCCGCGCAGCGCTCTGACATAGCTCTCTGTGCGCTGCCTGTCACTGAGTTCACCAAAACGTGGTCGAGTCCACACGAGATGAGCCTGGCAGGTACAACGGGGTCGAGATGGAAGAGCCTCAGTAAGTGAGTCTGCCCCCTGCTGGCTGAGAACATTGACATTCAATGACATTCATTCATTCAGAATAGGGCTGCAACGATTAGTCGACGACGTTGACTATTAAATGTGGTTTTTTTGTGGTCGTCTAGTCGTATATTATTTTAAGCAACATGATGAACGCCATTCAATTCATTAGAATACATGCAAATAAAGTTGCAATGCACCACCGGAAACGTAAGGGGCAATAGCCTGCACCATCTGCACCCATATTGAACTAAACACTGAAGAAGTTCAATAGCAATAGCAAAGTCGATGCAGTAGCAACAATGGCTGAAGCAGAGGTGCATAGTGATGTTAGCGTGAGACCGCGAATGTCTAAAGTCTGGGAGTATTGTCGGGAAAATAAAGAAAATAAACACGTCAAGTGCACTATCGGGAGTTTTGGCATCCAAAGTCCTGGATGGGTAAGTTGTTCTCTTTTTTTTAGCTTACCTTTCAAAAAATGCATCTCTCAGTATAAAGTAACAATAGCTAGGCTACTTTAAGGCCCCTTTCTTAAAAGATGATGTTAATTTCGTTTACACGTACCAGGATATCCAAAGCCGACGACGACCGTCATGTTACGGTGCTAAAACTGTATTTCACCTTTTCACGTGTCTGAGGAACACCCAGAGTTTTTCAAAGTAACGTTAATGTCATTTTCAGTGACTGAAACCTCCGGTTAAGCCCCATTTGAAAAAAATATGCGTCTTTACTATTATACTATTATATGCATCACTAGTGGACACATTGCCTCTAATACTTGTCACAAAGCTCAATACACATAAAGATACACTGGTTTTCAATGAAATCCAATTAATACCAAACTTTGTTAAAAACGGGAAACGTAGCAAATAAATAATCGATAATCGTTGACTAATCAAAAAATTCGATTATAGATTAGTCGACTACAAAAATAATCATTAGTTGCAGCCCTAATTCAGAAAGTATTAAGTTCTGCCATCACACTGATTACTATAGTCATTATTAAATAGCTGGAAATGAGGACTGAAGCTACACTTGGATTTCATGAGACTTCAATGTGATCACACCACAATGAACACTGCAGCTTTTAAGACTAATATCAGATGTTGAATATCATGTTCGATTGTGTGTTCAAAAGTCAAGATGATGATGATAAGGAGATGACTACAAGCAGGATGCTTTACTTTACTGGATGACTAACACAATCAAAGGCTTATACACCTGGAGGATAGAACATTTGCACTATATACACACACAATGACAAAAGACACTTCTGTAAACAACATTATTTGGTGTTTGTGAACAGAAATGATGTGTGTGTCTACATACATATTGAGCACAGACGTGAGATCTGATCAGACATGTGGACTAATGCCAGCTGTGAAATGAAAAACTTAGAGCTGTCCTCTTGTGATAATATCAGATCAGATGTAAATACCAGATCTGAACCAGGTCTAAAAGACAGTCTGCAGTTCACTGTTGCCTTTAGATATCATGGTTTCATATTAGGCTACCACAGAATCATGTTGATGATATACTTGACAAGGAGACAAGGCAGACCATATGCTGGGCCCTGAGCAACTTGTGAAATGGTAATGTTAAGCAATAAGAAGAAAGCAGGTGCATAATTACTGTGAACTGGTATCTGCTGGTAAGATGGGCATACACCATCTGCTGTGATAGCTAGTGTGGTATCACTGAAGCTTATCCGTAAGCACTAAACAGACCTTATAGTTAAAGTGTTAGTTCGGTAGCTGAAGAACAGTTTTACCTGGGAGACTGCAGGCAGTACCACAGGCTGTAGTCATCACGGCAGACAGACAGACTGAGCTTCTCTCCTTCCGTCACCTTCCTCTCCACAGGTAGAAAGTACACACTCTGCATCCAGTGGTCTCGCCACTAAAGCACATCACAGCATTAACAAAGGATCAATCAGAGCATCAGAACACTTCGTCCCGTATAACTCACTGGTGCCATCTTTGGTTGTGGGTATGTCCAGCTGGGAGCCATGGTGCACACAATGCTTCCACTGGGATCCATGTCAAGGTCCCACCAGGACAGAACCACTTGGGCTCGACCACTAGACTGAGCCACAAACTGGGAGGAGTAGGACTGGATGGCACTGCTCACAGGCTTACTGAAATCCACACTGAGAGGAAAAAAGGTGGAGTGCAGAGGGAGGTAAAGCAGGGTGTGAATAAAAAATGTTGAGATGAAACATCTTTATCACTGCCATACCTGAACATAGAGCAGAGAGGACCCAGTGGGGTAAAGCTGTTTGAAGGCAACTGGCTCAACTGGATGTCACACACAGAATGAGCTCCAGCACAGTGGTCCACTGCAGAGGGTGGGACAAGACAGGCCCCTTCCACCTCCACTGGCTGCAGCTTTGCCCAGCTCCACAGCAGCTCCGACTCCACCAGCTGGGCATAGACAGTGGCCCGATGAGGAACCGCCTCACAACCCTCCTGCAGGGGATTCACACCAGTTCACCGTTGAAAAACTGACAATTTGACTTCTTGGCCTCATGGGAACACAGACACATAATTCCCACCACACAAACAAGCACACGCACACATACACACCTGGACCAGATTTTGATGAGCATGTTCATAGCTGGGTAGGGCTCCTTCACCTATCAGTTCAGTATCAAACAGCTCTGTTATCAGGACATTGGCCTTGGTTTGCATATCTCCATCTATAATAATCACAAACACAGTATATCTCATTAGAAAGGATGATCATAGCATTTGCTGGGAAAACATGCAGTTCCTATTTGAAAAATATCAACAGTGACCATGTTCCGAACTGTGCCCTGTGTCAGAAAGCAGGTTTAGTGAAACCAGCTTTTCTGTTTCAAGAAGCTGGTTCAGCTCTACTCTGAGTCAGTTACCATGGCAACATACTGTGTGACCCTAACCTGTTCCCTGCCAGGTTTTCTCCAGCTAACCCTGAGTTTGTCCTCTTTATCTGAGCCTGTGTGTAGACAGAAAGGCGTGGCAGACATGGCGTGTCCTTTTTTGGAAGACCCGATTGATATCGAAGCACAAATACTGCGCAGGAATCTCTGTCGGGAGAGGATCATCAGACCCCGATTAGACGTTTTATCATTTCCACATGAATATTTATATGAACGCTACCGTTTTCAGCACCGTCAATCATTTATCTCAACAACATTCTCAGCAGTCACATCAGTGACTCTTTGTATCGCGCTTAGTTTTTTTGCAAATCGCAGCACAAACTGAAGCACAAACATTGATTGGAATTGGAACGTATCAGCTCAGCTGCTGCGCCAGAGCGCAGACGCAACGCAGGCGCATCTGGTGGAATGTCAGGGTTACGGTGGGGGTTTGGGGTGGGGGTCAAAGAGGGAGATGCAGCTTTAAGCAGCTGCATCGGCAGCATTAAACCGAGATTCATAACTTTTCAATCAGACCATTCATTAGTCTGTGTAGCGATGCACTCACATCTTTTAAATCAAAACAGATTTTCCAATTCAAATAGACAATAGTAAATAGTGGCAGTGTTGGGACAGCTGAAAGACTGAGATGCTGAATGCAGCCACTCACTGCTGTTCAAGGCAGGCTAAACAAACATAGCCTACCTGTTTGTACTATATTTTATATTTCATCTTCAGTTGCTGCTAAGTACGTTTTGTATGTGTTGGATAACACCTGTGTTCACAAACACACAAATAGAATATAAATGTTGAACATGTTAAATACTCGCGATCATTTTTTAATTTATTCAATCGTCTGCCATACCACCTGACGATCCTTTGCAGCAGCAGATTTTTACACTGTTACAAGGAAATTTTGAGTTAAGATTTGTTTTCAGTGTTATGAATATAGTTTTAGACTAGATAAGTGTTGGGACTAGTTATTAAATTTAAAAAGCAAATCTTGGAGAAGTGTGTGTGTGTTCTTCTCTAACCAGGCCCCACAGTGACATCAGTAGAGTGTTTGTTGATAATCTTGATCCTGTCAGAGAAGCCATTTTTCTCCACGATGCACTGGGCTGTTTCAGCCATGGGTTTAAAAACCTGCAGCCACAAAAGAAACAGGTCCTGTTGATTTGAAAGAAGAAAACTGTTCTCTGTTTCATCTTATATGCACATACTGTATATTTTGGTTTTAGAGAGTTGGTTAAAAAACAAGCATTTTAAAGGTATTATGTTAAGATATATGTAAAAATTTACCTCACAGACATTATTGCATGAATACAAAAAGTATGACTACGAACTGTTGTGTTCACAGTGTTGGACAAAATTAGTCTTTGCATTTATTCACTCACGAATCCAAAGTCCACTCTAAAAACTAAAACTTATGATCATGTAGTTGCGTGTGCATTGAGTTATTAGTATTCAAAGAAACATAAGGATTTGGTCCAGCAGATTGCCTTTACCAGCCAGAAGCCAGAAAACAGTGACAGTGCCTACAGTTTAATCTTATGGTTTAATCTTATGGCACATTGAGAAAGTCAAAATGTCCACTAAAAGTTCAAACAGACTCTTCACGTGAGGAACAAACAGACTATCAAAAAACATGATTCCTGCGATCACATCAGATAAGCTATTGACATTGATAAAGTACACTATCCATTAAAGACTATGTATACCTCCACAGCATAGCAGAAGTCAGCACCAGCAGTGAGAGCCATCATTGACAGGAGACCTGTTCCTGTTCCAATGTCCAGAATAATGACCTTCTCACCACGAGCCTTTACTCTGGCCACAGCTGCCCGGATCCCCTCGTAGTACTTCTCATTCTGAAAAGGAAGCAAGTATGTCAGCTGTGTTATGGTGAGACAGTTTCATTTCACTAGTTATACACTATATCACTTTTCATTCATTCATTTTCTACCGCTTAATCCTTTTCAGGATCACGGGGGGAGATAGAGCCGATCCCAGCTGACATCGGGGCGAAAGGCATTTTCTAATCTTACAATTGAGGAGAAAATAATAAGCAGCTTTATCATTGAATTAAATAACTATTGACATCAGTCCAGTCAACAGTTTATTTGTTCATTGCTATGGGACTTAAAAAGCACTCTGTTTGAATGGATTCTGGTGCTAGTGATTTTTCTCGCAAAAATGCAAAAAGAACTGGACATATGGAGAAATATGTTTCATTCAGTCACATACTGTACTTCCATACACAATCACACCAAAAACACATTGTACAAATATAACAATTAGTGATGGGTCCGGCAACACCAATGCGTCAACGCATGCGTCGAGCTCAAAAGCGCCAAACTGTGTTTATAAGGAAGCGTATCTGTCAACGGGATGCATCTGCCAAAAGAATCTATGATCTTTTGCGGGTTTTTTCATCATCAAATTCATCAAGAATTATGGAGCAGCCTCAAAGCAAAAGAAAGGTTTCCGCCGTGTGGGACCATTTTGATCTCATATCGGAAAATAAGGTATTTGTTTTAATTTCCTTGTTGTTTCATCCTGTTCCTCTCAGAGTTTCCACTTGATCTATCTAAATTCAAATTCATTTCAAAGTGACTCTTAGTTTACTATTCATGTTGTTTTCTGCAGGTTAAATGTCACATTTGCTCGACAGAACTGTCTTAGTTAAACAAGTCCACCTCCTCAATGCTGAGGCATTATAGGGCCAGGCATGAGAATGAAGTCCCAGATACACCCACAGCCATTTTACAATTTACTCACAGTTGCTTTATTGATAATTAATTGCTATTAATTTATTCTTTACCTCATTTTTAACCATCAAGCTTCGAGGAAGCAGATGCTGGATGAGGCTCTGCTGAATTTCATCCTGCCAGCCCCTCAGCATTGTGGAGAGTGGTTAAGGGAACTGGTTCAGGGCCTCATATGTTTTGCCAACCAGAAAGGTTTGTGTGAAAATTATCTAAAGTAGCAGTTGAAATATCCAATTTATTTAATCTTTAATTTAAATATATTTATTTCCTTTGGTTTGACTTGTGTAATATTCAGACCATCAAACAAATGGTGGCCAAAAGGTACGAAGAGGAACGGGAACGAGTGAAAATGGAAGTACAGCAAGCTGTGGCAGTGAGTATAACAGCTGACATGTGGACATCTGTGAACATGGAGGCTTACTTAGCTCTTACCTGTCACTACATTAATGAGAATTTGCAGTTGTGTACATCTCTGTTCGGAGTGCAATACTTTCCACAAAGTCACACTGCTGACATTTTGGCCCAAGTCAAAAGGGGCATGATGGAGGACTGGGCCATAACCAATAGTGTCTTGTGACCGACGCAGCACCAAACATGATTGCATCCACTAGACAGCTTCAAATTCGGCACTCCATTTGCATTGAACACAGTCTCAATTTATTAGTTAGAAAATCATGTGATCAGATCCCCACACTTACATCCATCAGACACAAAGCTAGGCACATCGTCACATACTTCAGATCAAGCACTACAGCCAAGCTTGCAACAGTGCAGCAACAGATGGGACGACCAACCCTGAAACTTATCAATGAGGTGCCAACACGCTGGAACAGCACATATGAAATGCTGTCAAAGCTACATGATGAGAGGGAACCAGTGTGGGTATCTCTGGCCTCTCTAAAAACAGATTTGACTCCACTTACAGCTGATGAGTATACCATCATAGGAGAAACACTTCTTGTGCTTGCTCCTTTCCATCAAGCTACAGTGGAGTTGTCTGAAGAGAGGCGAGTGTCAGGGTCAAAGGTCATCCCGATGATGAAAATGCTCTATCTTGCACTAAAGAGTAATTCCGCAACCTTGCACACACAGGCAGCCATACAACTACATGGACACCTGAAGTGTCGAGTCACAGACACTGCTTCCAATCTGGAGTCATTAAGTGTGTTGACCCTAGCAACACTTCTAGACCCCAGATTTAAAACACTCCGCAGTTCCTCCAAGTGCAATGAGGCCATCAGTAGACTGCGGTCAGAATGTGTCTTTTTAATTGGACGCACAAATGAGCCCCAACCGGGACCATCTTCACAAGAGCTGTCTGCACCCACTTCAGGCATGTTATTCAGCATTATTTGTTTGTTGTTGTTGTTGGGAAATCATGAACTTAAATGCCAATTTGTTGTTTTTTAGATAACCTCAGGCAACATCTAGACATGGAAGTGGGCAGGCAGACCAAAAGTGCCACAGCTGATTCCATCCAGGAGGTGCAGAGATACCTGGCAGAGGGCAATATTAACAGGTCCCAGGACCCTATGAGATACTGGGACAACCAAAAGACAGTGTATCCAAACCTCTTCAGGCTTTCGTTACAATTTCTCTGCACTCCAGCCTCATCTGTGCCCTGTGAGCGTGTGTTTTCTACAGCTGGAGACATTGTATCAAAAAAGCGTAACAGAATAAATTTAAAAACTTTGGAAAAACTTATTTTTTTGAATAAAAATTTGTAAAAAAAAAAAAAATCCCAGTCCACAAGCATCCTCATTCACAATATGTTCACGTTATGATACATACATTATTTATTGACTATATCTAAAAATATCAAAGATATTTTATATTTAAATAAAGATATGAAATAATACAATATAAAATACAATGACTTAAATTATATTATTGTACAGGGGGTCCTCGAGTTACGTCGGAGATCCGTTCCTGAGAATGTGTCGAAACCGAATTTCGATGTAAGTCGGACCATACATTCATTGTGCCATTGTGCATACATTGTGCCACCAGATGTCGCTATAACACCACGCTAAAATAAGAGTTTATTATGGTGAATACGCTCTCCAACTAGTTCCCGTGTGAAGTCTGTACGTATTTACGGGGCAAACCGCTTAAGCCGAAACAAGGAAGTTCACGGGAGATGTGTCGTAACCACGAAAACGACGTAATTCGCGACCGACGTAACTCAAGGACCCCCTGTATATACCAGGTCATCAAATTAGTGTGAGTTGAGTCTGTCAACTAGGTTGCCTGTAGGGATTTTTAAGGTCCACCAGGTGTCAGTATTCAGTGACACAATATCGACACAGTATCAATACAGTTTGGCAATGTGTCGAAACGCTTCGTGACGCCTCATCTACCCATCACTAATAACAATGTAATAATAACAGATACTTTTGTTGAATATGTTTTCATACTCACCCTGTCATGATCATGCAGCATGTCAGCGTAACAGGACCTGAAAGACAAACAAGCTGAACTCAGCTCTGAGTAACAAAACAAGATGATTTAGAATGTCGTCTTCTTCTTCTGTGCTTCGGTGAATTAGTGCCAAATCACATTACATTACATATACCAGGTGATAGGGACCTATTCTACCTCGGGTCCACATAAGGTTTCAGAAAGTGTTTGTTAAGTTTTATACGCGCGCGCGTGTGTGTATTTTCTTTGTAACGTAGAAGCCAGGTAGGAGAAACCTTAGGTTTCAACCAGTCTGCGCTACTGAGTCTATACGCTGCCATGACAACAATACGGGTATCATACATTATTAACATAGTGACACTAGTTCTTGTTCGTTTTATCATGTGGAGCTACAGCAATGCTAGGCCACCTGGCTATCTCCTGGTGGTAGTCATACTCCTCACTCTCCTGAATCCAGTCTAAAGCTCCTGTGGTCGGGTTGGCTCTCCCACAGAAGGTCTTCATCTGATCCCTGGCTGTAGTAACACCCAGAGGGGACGCAGTCTTAACTAAAAGCTTTGTTTTAGGCTGGTTTATCTTGTATAAATCTTGAGAAATCGCATGGTTTACAGAGCCAGCATTGCTACAATAAAGGCTGCCATCTTTTCCCCTCCTCTGTCTGCGTCTTCTTCTTCTTCTGGTATCTTATGGCCCATTACCGCCACCATTCGGTCTGGAGTCAGAATGTCAAAATATATGTTCTTAAAGACCACGATTTTTTTGTATTAATCTTTTTCTCCTAAGATATTGAAAAACAAAAAGAAATAACATTTCTCTTCAGAATTTCTTTGTTAAATCCCTTTCAGATTTTAACCCAAATCTTCATTAAGATTCAATGTCAATCCTTTTCTTTCCTCATTTCATATTTTCTTTGTCTACAATATTAATCAGATCCACTAATGTCTATTTCCATGACCTCTGTCTGTTGCTTCCTGTTCAACCGTTCACTTTCTCAAAATGCTTTCAGAATAGTTGGATGATCTTCCAGTCATTTATACATAGTGTGATTTTAAAGGAAATCACACTCACTGTGATGATTGTAGAGGAAAACCTCTGTCTAAATGGGAATTGTATTTTCAGTGGGGGAGGGAGATATGATTGCAGGAGATATGAAACAAAAAGAAGGGCATGATGACTGTATGATGATCAGAGGCCAGGATGAAGAGAGATAAAATGTTCAACATGGTAATACACATTCAAACATGATAAAAGAAAATCAGATGGCTGCCCTCTGTCATAGTCGCCAAAGAAAAGAAGAAGATGGTACAGTGACTGGTTAATCAGTGTAACACCACGAAGAAGAAGGAACACTCTTCTCTAGAAATGTTTATGGGAGTATTTATTTAACTACATTTACAATGTGGCATTGAACAGCACAATATCCTTTAAAATATCACAAGGAAACTATTGAAAAATGTATATAAATACAATAAATACAGTAACATCCAATATAAACCATGGTCCAAGATAAATTTGGAGAAAGAAAAAATACATTAATAGAGATAAATGAAAAAGTTATTTAGGGAAGATTTATAGGTAATCAATTAGCAGCCCATCGGGCAAGACACTTCACAGCCCCAGATTGTCATTAAAAACAACAAAATAGCCTCCATCTGTTCTACAACACAACAATCAGTATGACAACATTCTCCTCCATTTGTATATGAGGCTGCTCATCACACCACAAATTATCACAATGTTTTTTCCACTTCTCTTGGTGAATACACACACCAAGACCCTGAGGCTAAACAGGACATGAAGAAATGCATCCTGTGAATATAGCGATGAGCCATTGCTTCAGTATTAAGTTATGACACTGTTGTTTAGGGGGCAGAGTGTCATGCCGTTGATTTGTCAAGTTGTGTTGTAGTGTGAGTTCCTGTTTTATTTTGAAAGTAACCATTCTCGCATTTCAGGTCACTTACCCTTCTTCGTGTGCCTTGGTCTGATTGTCGTCCCTGATCCTGATTGTTTTCATCTGTTCCCCATTACCTCCATGTGTGCTTATAGTCTGCATCTCCCTTTTGTCCTGCGCCCATGTGTCAAGTCTTGTTAAGTATTTTAGTTTAGGATTGTTAATTGTTTGTTTTTCCCTCTTATGAGGTGCTTTATGTTTAGAATCACTCATAACTATTTCTCAATAAGAAGAGTTTTTTGTTTGTAACTTTTGTAACCATCCCTCTACACAAGGCGCTCTGTGTTCTTGGAGTATTTATATTCTTAATTCAAAGAATAAAATACTCAACCTTGACATCACTCTCCTGAGCCTGACACGGAGGTGTCACAAGGTCCAGGTTAAAAGCGTTAGTGTGTCACACAATGGCCTGGTGTGATGAAGAGTCTGTTTCGGCAAAACCACTGGAGGAAACATTTATTTTTTACTGTTTATTCAGTTATCGCTAGTTAACTGTAGGTAAATGACTCTTTTGAGTGGTAGAACTAAATACAGCTTGTCATTTGTTATGAATCTAACATGACACGCAACAGATGCTGATTCAGCAGCATTCTTGTCCTGCTTTTTTAACTTAACAAGAAACATGGGGATCCCAGTACCAGAGAATACGCTCTCCCGTAACTTAGTACAAGCCAAAGTTTTCCTTGGTGTAGTCAAGCGCACTTGGCGGTGGGCAGACAGAAGGCGATGGTGGCGGGCGGCACTAGGATGTCAGTGAAAATGGGCCGATATCCTGCAGGTAAAGGAGGAGCACTGTCCTCAAGCAGATGGAACACAGCCCCTCTGATGTCCCGGGACACATCGCCACGGACATCGAGCAGCACAGACACATGCTCTTCACTGTGGGGACACAACAACAACAACAACAACACGCAGGCGTAATTGATAACACGTGTGTCAAAACCATCTATGTGGATTCATCCATAGTTCACCCCTTAAATCCTTTTGATATAAAATAACAGTCTCATGACTGAAGCTGAACTTGGCCACACTGACTGTGATGAAAAGAGTGAAGCACCAGCGCACCTGATGTCAGGGTATCTGGCTGTGAGTCCAGACACTTCCAGAGTCAGCATGCTGGGGTCTTTGAGTTGGATGAAGTCAGCCAGGATGGGTAGTAAAGCTAAAGGGTTCACCTCAGGGACTGAGCCATCACACTCCTACACAAGCACCAATCCCCATTACATCAGTTCATTGGATATGATTACAGCATTTGATTACAAAGGGTCATTTATCAGGTGACCAACATTTCTCACCAGGCCGTGGAGGACTTCTCTGAATAGCTGGTGGTCATGAACAATCTGTTGAGCGAGCTGCCTCCTCTCATCAGCACTGCGGCACACCAGCCTCTTCTGCATCAGAGCCCTGACATACTCCACCACCAGCAGCCACTGCGCCTCCTCCTGGAGACGCTGCAAGACACAGGTAAGATTCAGCTGGGCACGTTGGTCTTATCCACCCCCTCACCCAAGAGTGACAGGTTCACTCATGCATGGAGGCAGAGAGGACTGATATGAGTTCATATGGGCCATTGAAAACACAGAAATCCACAGCCTCTGATACTAAGGACATGTAAAAGTCAATTTGATTAGATATGGCTGTAACACTGAGACAGGATTTAGACAGAGTATTGGTATATTGGATTATTTTTTAACGACGAAATACAGTGATTATTGGGATAAAACAGGATGCAATAAATGTGTTAGTAAGTGCATATATCACATATATAACATATGAGACCGACAAAAATAATAACTAGATAAACAAATTATTGACAAACGTACGATGCTGCTAAAGCCCATAGGAGGAAGAACAAAAGAAGAGTTGGGAACGTTACTCATCCGTGCCTTCAGGAACCTGAATCCCTCAGCTCAGCATGCAGCTACATTTTATTATCTAGTGTGGAAACAAAGTAAAGCTGGGACCTGTCGGCATGGTGGTCGAACGCAGCCATACAGCTCAAGATGATGTTCCAGGACTTGGCAGAGTTTGGGTGTGTGGTGGCCCTGAAGCAGCGAGGGGCGGGTCAGCAGACCTGAGAGCAGAGGCTGAAGGTCCAATAGCAGCTGATCCATCACCATGCGACAGCACCGTCTCACTGCCCGGTCCAGTGCTGCCAGCGGGTTTGGAGGAGTGCGAGAAAATTGGCTGACTGAGTGAGACGAGTGCTGTTGCTGCAGGCTCTCTGTGGATTTTCTGCATAACGACAGGTCGCACAGAGAGTTCTATATAAATCTGCAGGTTTCAGTCTGCTGTTTTGGGATGGCTATGTTCTTGAAATGAACAACACAGCAGATAACCATGGTGCAGAAGCACCAACTTCTACTATTTCTCTTCACCAATGGCACTATTTCAGTCTGTTTCACAGACACCCTGCCATAATCTTACTTGAGGATGATGCAGTTGCTTATGGAAGCCAGCAGGTAGTGGAGGTAGAATTTGTTCTTTTTGCTGCTTGGATCCCTGCGATACTCTTTACCATAATCCACCAGAGCTTCCCGAAACCTGGGAGGAAAGAAAAGACGTGTGATGGCACGCACGCACGCACGCACGCACGCACGCACGCATGCACGCACGCACGCACGCACGCACGCACACTCTAACCTGTTTAAGAGGTTCTCCATCTCATACAGTCCCATCTGTATAGTCTGATCTCGTAGGGCTTCTCCAATCATCAGAGCCACGCGGACATTGTCCTCCAGCATCTATGACAATCCCACATACACAAGTACACACACACACACACACACACACACACACAGTCCCACAGGTGGTGTTACGTGTGTCAGGCTTTGGTACTGCTGACAGAACTAAATTAAATTGTTTCAAAACTTAGAAAAGCGATAAAACTGTGTCTCCAGGAAGAAGAAAAAGATGATGAGACGTTCAGCCTGAACTTGTGCATCTGTCATTGACTTGACCTTGTGTGTACGTACAGTACGTGGTTGTGTTGCAGACTGTGGAGTACCTGGGTGATGATCGTAGGCAGACTGGTTTGGTAGAAACCCTCATGGTCTGTGTCTGGTTCCTGGTCCCTCTGCCAGTCTTGGAGCTCCACCTGTAGAGCTTTGTGCATCCACTCTGATACACTCTTCTATAACAGCAACAACGTCACATCACACATTCAGTGACACAGGTAAAATATATTTTTTAAATGTATTTTCACAGGACGTCAGTATCCACCTAGTGGTCTCAAGTATACATGTCAAAGTGTGACTGACTTACCCGAACACTCTGCACATATTTGCCCTGCAGCAGCTCCAGGCCCTCGGAGGAGATGAGAGGTCCCAACTCTTCTCTCTCGAGCTCAGGCAGCAGATCAGACTGACCCATCATGTCCGGGCTGCCAAAACAACACTGTCACAGTCACACTGTCACACTCTCACATGGCTTTTTATTGTTCATAAGTAGAAGCAGCAACTCCCAAAACCTGGTATCTCCTCCATATTTCACCACATTAAAGATCATTGTACCTGGGCAGAAACAAGGTGACAGGACTCTCTGACACCTGCAGCACATCACTGACTAAATATACCATACGTTTGACAAGTTTCACAATGATACTAAAGGGTGATGTTTCATTTTCATCTTGTTTCATTTTATTTAGATTTAGAAAGGTTGCCGATATAAAAAATACCAATTATTGTTCGACAACATTGTAAATATTTGCGAGAAGAAAATCAAAATCAGTTTTGTGTCATAGAGTTTTTTCTCTTCACTAATTTATGAAACATTGACAATGTCACTGGAACAACAGCTGTTACACTGTTTGCCTGTGTTGTTCTTTCAGCATCTCTGCCTCTGTAGATGCAAATTAAAGGGAGGGAATTATAATCGAGGGTGAACATTTGCTTCGACCTGGTTGATGCTGGAAGTCTCCTCCAGCAAAAACCTTATGGGTAATGTGTAGCTTCACGCAACACAAAGACATGCACACAGGACACACAAAGAATGAAAGTCTGAGAGAATCTGTTCTGGCCGCTGACCTCACCTGTGGTAGATATGAAGCACCCAGTTGAGCACAGCAAAGATTTCACCGCTCTCCAGGTCCCAGCTGCTAACCTAAGCCACAAGCATCACTTCCATGTGCATAGTAAAGTTGTTTCAAAGGCTTAACAGTTCCAAATGTAATAAGCATCATGCAAATTTCAGAGGGAAATCAGGCCAACACCATAAGTGAAATTGTAGTTTAAGGAGCTAATGATGATTCCAGCATTCGTCCGTTTCTCCACCATCACTCACCTGTGCCAGGTAAGCACGTAAACAGCAGTGGCTGGCCCTCAGGTAGGCGCCTGTTAGTCGATAGTGTGGTGGCACACAGTGCTCCAGCAGGTGGCGCACAGTAGCCAGGTCAGTCATGGTAGCATGCTGGAGAGCAGAGAGGTGTCCTGCCAGCCCAGGGCCACGTGTGTGCAGGTAGGAAACACTACGGAACCGGGCACAAACCGCCTCCTCTAGTACCTGCAGGGTGGGAGTGCAGAAAACTATGGACAATGACACACAAAAGGAAAGAAATACAAAAGCAGGAGACAAATAGAAAAGTGATGGTCTCAATATGAGCTGACGCCGACCTGAAAGAAGGATGCTCTCCAGCATCGAGGTCGTCCTGGGGGCAAGGGTCTGTTGTTGCTTCCGACATCCCCCCCTCTCTCCTCCAGCAGAACCCGGTCCAGGGCTTCCTCCCGCTCCACGATCCTCACTGCTGATACAAACGGTGTAGGGTTCTGTCGGGCCAGAGCCAGAGCACTGCTCACCACCGCCCACAACTCCTTAGCTGCAGCGACAGGGTGGATGTTAAATGGGGTAAAACAGAGAAAACACCAAATGAGCTCTGAACTACCACAACTGGACTGATATGTCGTCACCATCCCCTTTATTAACCCACAGTTATATTAATTTATTATTATGTCTGAAACACCTCTACAGAAGCATACTGGTGCCATTTCAGAAAAATAAAGATCAATATCATGTACCAATATCATAAAAAATGTATAACTAAAATACAGTGTGTGGATCCATTTGTATTCCACCAGCTGATCGCTGTGAAGAGCCACTACCTGTGAAGGCTGCACTGATTGGACTGGGTTCATGGTCTCATGTTGAGTTCTTCCCTACATAGATCCAGGTCACTTGACTCTGAGTTAATAGAGTGAGTCAGAGCTCTCTCACCTCTCTCACCATCCAACGAATCTCGACCCGAGCATAAAGTGCAATTGAATCAGACTGTGTCAAAAGGCCATGTTCTGTGATTGAATATTTCATTATTTACAGTTTCAAGTTAGGACAATATAAGAATTGATCATATTACAACTTCTTAAAACCTTTATGTTACAACATGTATGAGGATAAAGTGCATATGTTATAGCATAACAAACATAATGTTGTCCTCACCCAGTGTATCCACCAGCTGCCCAACACCAGAGAAATATTTGGCCACCAGCTCTGTGTCTACGCTGCTGAGTACACATCCTGTACCAGCTGCTCCATGGAGCTGCCAGAGGATGTCGTCCTGCCAGCGCTCCAGGTCCATCAGCCGGGCATGGGCCTCCAGGAGGCGCCGTGACTCTACCAGACACTCAGTCTCCAGCACCATGCCACGCACTGCCAAGAGCAAGGAGGAGGAACTGTCAACAGTCGACACTGTTTTAGCTGTCTGTCTGTCTGTCTGTCTGTCTGTCTGTCTGTCTGTTTGTCTGTCTGTCTATCTATCTATCTATCTATCTATCTATCTATCTATCTATCTATCTATCTATCTATCTATCTATCTATCTATCTATCTATCTATCTAGCCACAAGGCCGATCTACTGAGTTTCATTTTATTATATCATTGTCACAGTATTGTGAGTGTAAATGAAAAGCAGATTGGTCTATTGGACCAAAGTCTGGCAGCTTTGTATTTTTCAGTGTCTAACCAGAGTAAAGATGAGGCAGGTTGCTGACAGCAGCCAGGAGCTGACAGTGGTTAACTGACACCTCTCGCAGTTTCTCAAGAGGCTTTACCCCCTCTGCATTTCGACTGGATTCCAGTCCTGCTTTCCTCAAAGTGTGTGACACCTGGCTCAGTTCTGCCCTGGCCTCCTGCAGCTGCTCCAGACCCCAGCCTACCCCCTCCAGGTATGACTGCACCAAGGACTGACATAAGACATAAAGAAAGAACAAGACATAAACAGATTCAGTGTCTATTTATACGCACATATTCAAGTGCATCATTCATGAAACTATAATAATAGTTTTTCTGTATGTGTGTCTGTGTGTGTGTGTGTGTGTGTGTGTGTGTGTGTGTGTGTGTGTGTGTATATAGACCCGCATGTGTGTGTGTGTGTGTGTGTGTGCATATTTGGCTATGTTGTCACCTTTAGCCGGGTGTGTATGGAAGCAGTCCTCTGACTCTCTCTCTTCCTGTACTGGCTCAGTCGCTCCAGATGTTCAGGCTGACAGAAAACACCTGATGCCCACTTCAATGCAGCACCACGGGCCAAACACTCTGCCCTCTCCACCTCTGGCCAAACCTGCGCCACATCCACCTCCGTGTCTATAGGCATCAATCAATCAATCAATCAAGCAAGCAAGCAACGAGCAAGCAAGCAAGCGAGCAAGCAAGCAATCAATCAGAATTCATTTGTATATCCCATTTTCAAGAATCGTAATTTGCCTTTAATTTTGCCCTTAGGGTTTAACAATCTGTGCAGGGTGAAACATCCTCTGTCTCAAGACTACAGTCTCACATTTAGATACCCAAGCCATATCTTATTATTGTCAGTAAACCAGCCAATGGCTTAAATAAAGAAACAGATGATAAGGAAAATCAATATGACACCAGGAAAGATACACATCTTTAATTAACTTTACAGCCGAGGGTGTGAATGGTTCAAATGAATCATTGTTAAAACAGAACGACCGGTGAAGATCTCACAGTGGTCTGAGGAGAGAAATGGATTCACTGTGGCCCACAGGTTAAAGACTATGGCTGTGTGGTGTGTGAAACCTGTTATTAATGACACAAGGGTTGAGAGTGACGTGTGAATTATTGTTTAATACAGTAGAGGAAAAAGAGATGTAGAACGGACATTTTAGTTTCATGAAAGATTTAGTATATATATACTAAATCTTCAAATTAATTAAATTAATGAAAGAATTAATTAATGAAAGGATAGCTTATATACAGTATATTGCCTACATATTGCAGCCAGCAGAATACTGGCTTACTACCCTGTGTGAGGTCACCTTTGACCACACTCTCTAATCAGGCAACAACTAAATTGAAGTGAATGTATGTAATGTGATCCTTCAGGCGCCCCTAATAAAAACATGATGCCACAGTGACCATGACCTTTGACCACCTAAATCCTATTTAGTTCATCCTCGACTCCAATGAACCATTGCATCAAATTTGAAGAAATTCCCAGACAACGTTCTTGAGATATCATCTTCATGAGTGTGGCTGACTGAGCATAACAGATCTAGATGATTATACACTAATAACAACCTTGTTAACCATCTTCTCATGCCCTATTTGTAACACACTGGAAATGTTAGTAAATTGGAAGCAGACTAATCATTTTAATGGGAATATGGTATATCTACACCTTTATATTTCATACACTATTTAAGACTATTTAATCCTTAAAAGCCTTGAAAATTAGAAAGAAGCATAGCCTCAGTTTTAGACCAGTAGACTTCACACCCAAAGAGATCAACATAAACATAAACACTGCTGAGCCCGTGTGTAAATGATTGTTCAGACTACCATCAACATACAGAGTGAGGCCATGTCATGTCTGAACACCCTGTGCCTGGTCACATGACCTAATTATAACAGTGAGGTGAACTATAACTGACACTATTCCACCAGAGAATCTGAAAGCACCAGAATATTAGTTGTTTAGCATTAGGGTGATGATGTACCACCTGAATTCATGTGGTTAAAACACGAAGAGAGGAGATGATAAATGTCTGATACATTTGATGAGGTCTGCTTTACTTCTCTCTCTCCAGCACATCTGCCTTCAGGAAATGTTTGGGGAAATATAACCAGATGCTGAGAACACAGTGTTGTTGTGAGGCAGCAGACACACTGAGGCCCTGCTGTCAGGGAAGCAGCATATAATTTCTCAGCTTAGTCTCACATGACAATGTTTCAATTTGAATTCCACATCTTAACTGGACCTAACTGGATAATGAAGTGATTAGTGAGTCAGCAGAGAGTAATGTGCTCTGCTGGGTCACAGTAGAAAGAAGTGACTGGACTCTGTGTGACTGGAGGGTTAAAGGTGTCGCTGGTTGGGCTGAGATCACGCACAGCTCAAACCACAGCTGCACAGAGTGTAGGAAATCATTAACTCACCGATCACTTTAAAGTGATACTGAACAGTATTATTGTTGTATGACATGTTGGTGTGGACATGCCAAACACAGCAAACACAGAAAACAGACTCATTCCAAGCGTTTTCAGGCAAGTATTATGTGTCTTTATAGAGGTCATCCACTGTGACATGTTGATGCAAACGTTCCAGTCATGAGCAGTGAAGATGGATGAAGATGGATGGTGAGGTCTCTCTAATACATCTGCTTGACCAATCTGAGCTGTTAATCATGAAGGCCTTGTTTTCACAGCATCAAAACTAAAAAAATCTGAACTCTTTTGATGTTTTAATATAATTTTCTTCAGGAGATGGCAGACATTCCTGAACTGTAGACAAGCGTATTAATTCTTCTGCAAAATCTGCAATCTGCTCAGAAAAAAACTCACATCTTAGAGAACACAACTGGAGAAACACCATTTTCTGATGAAGACTACAATAAATACTAAATGTAACATGCGGTGACAATGTTTGTCCTCTGTCATTACAACTGCATGTGGTGCATCAGGGACATAGACTTCTCTTCATCATGGTTTCAGGACACAGAGAGGAGCCGTCATTCCACTGAGTTATTCAATATGGAATCCACAGCCACTGCTGGTTCCAAAATCAACACATAACTCAAAACATGACAGATAAGCAGTGGATATTGACTTCATTCTTTCCTCTCGCAGAGAAACATCAAGTTACACACAGCTTTGTCTTGTCTCTGGCCGTTCAGAGACCTTACATGAAGAAGTGTTGGCCATCAACATTGGCCATTGTGTGTGTGTGTGTGTGTGTGTGTGTGTGCGTGTGTGTGCGTGTCCCACCTTTTGGTTTGTCACCACCATTCTTCTGATCTCCTGCGGACATTGAAGTTCACTTTACGGCTGCCCATCCACGAGAGTGTCTGCTGTTCCCTGAGGGCTGGCACTGCGGCGCCCTGTGTGTGATGCTGGCAGAGCAGGCTGAAGAAGGACGGAGAAGCAAACAAAGGAGGACGAGAACAAATGGTGGAAGGACACAAGTCCATTCTACTGATGGCTGTCCCTCTTTTCCCCTCACACACACACACACATACACAAACTCTCTCTCTCTCTCTCTCACTCTCTCTCACCCAGACACATCCTCTGCTGAGAGGCCAGCAGGAAAGGGAGGGAGCTGGAGGGGTGGTGGTGGTTAGCGGAGGAGAGGGAAGAGGAGAATGCCAGAGGCCGAAGAGGTGGGGAGGGGGAGGGAGAAAGGAGCAGGGACAAGGGAGAGTGGAAGTAGTCGTGCTGCATTCAGGGCCTCTTAAGAAGATGGTAAATACAAGTGGAGTGTTTTACTCCAGCTCTCTGATTCTAGGATGTGACTAAATAAGACAGTTTAACATTAATTTTACTAGATTTAAACTATAAAATATCATGGTTATCGAGCCTGCATGTCAACTCACACATCATCCACATGGTACACAAACATCATTAATGAAAATAATATACCTCACATATTGAAGCTGTCCAATTGTATAAACTTATGATATGGTAACTTGACTTAATCAAAAGAACCTAAACACAGGCAGCAGGTACAGGAGAGAGAGAGAGAGAAAGAGAGACAGAGAGAGAGAGAGAGAGAGAGAGAGAAAGAGAGAGAGAGTAGTGAGGAGAAATGACCAGGTCCAGAATCCAGAGGTTGAGTGGCCCTGTTGTTTCAGCAAACCTTCTGTGAGTCCGAGTCTCCTCCTTTGACTTGTAAAGCGAAACCAATGTAACACAGTTACGGGAAGAATCAATGTATAATGCATAAGTCAATTCACCATCAATCCACTTTACAAGGAGGAAGCACAGAGCAGCCAAGAACTAATGGAGCTCATGAACTTGACTCTTTCATTGGGAGACACTTTATGGTTCTCTAAGATGCTTTGAGTCTGATATCAGCTGACTCACACACACACACAAGTTCATTAGTCAATCGTTAGTCTCGCATCAACACCAGACAGAGCCCTACCATTCACATTCATCCACCCCATCAGGCAGCGTCATGCCATCATCTGTCACTGCTGTGGTTTACATTCTCTCATGCAAATTTGAAAATTTGTGTTTATATTATACCAAATTAAGAATTTATTAGTAATTATATATATTTTTTATTTATACCTGCAAAACTAATTGTATTTTGGCCACTTGGGGGCAGTGGAAACAAACTGTGAGAAAACACTGACCCTGACATGAACAGTGACTCCGGAGTAGGAAAAAAAAAAAGAGCATAAACCATGTTTGATTATGGAAACGGTGGAACAACACTTGTTTGTGACTGGGCACAAGCCACGCCCCTGGCCTCTTGTCAATGTCACTTCCTGTTTGTGCATCTTGCTTGAATGTTAACCTTGGGTTTAAAGGCAGAAAGAAGGAAGACGGATTTGAAAGCACAAGTGGACTGTTTTATCTATATTCATGTTGTCACAATTAACTTTGTTTTAATATTCAACAGGTTTGAATTCCTGATCAGTTGATCAGTTCAACTCACGGTTTTATTCTCGTCACAGTCAAAGCACTCTGTTGACTACAATATTTGTCACTTACAGTAAAAATGTAGCTGAGCTTGTCTCACTTCAACTCATGTTAAACACAACTCGTGTTGCTGTGATGCAAGTTGAAATATGCATCTAAAGCCACAACTCCTGCATGTTGAGAGCTCAACAGAGATTCACTGCTATGTGTTTCAGTTAACATGCTTCAAATTATTACATTGTGGTGAGTTGTACAGAGATCTGTGTAATCTACAGAAGGTAAACATGTAGATGTTCTGCTCTGCATTAGACCTGTGTGTAAGACCACAAAAAGCAGGTGTTGGTAGATTCGGCACAGCTGCGTGAGCCCTGAAAGCAGAATGAAATGCTCACTTCCCCTCGTTGTTGTCATCACCTTAAGCTCCATAACATCCAGCAACAACGCCGCCACACACAGGGCCTCTGGGACACACAGGATGTCTAATTCTAGACCACTTCCTGCATGACATTCCTGACCTGAGCAGCCTTTCTGCCAGACTCTCTCAGGCTCCATTCTAAGACTATGTATGGCTGAATTACCAATAATTTAACATTTATGTTACACTTATAAATAAATGTTCACAGGAGACAGCAAACAATCTGGATTTTATATAGAGCTTTTCTTTTCTTGTAAAGACCAATCAAAGCGCTTTACTGGGGTTATGTGTTTTGCCCAGGGACACATTGGCAGGAGTACTAGAGGAGTTGGGATCGAACAACAGATCTTCTCATCATTACAACCTTAACCAAAACAACCCCAGTGTGTACTGGGCTGATTGTTTTTTAAACAAACAGAAGGATTTGTGCACGGTAACACAAATGTGCACAGTAGGTACACAGTACAACTACTTTGACGTGTTTAAACTGGATAGTTACTTACACTATCAAAGTGATATTGCAGAAAATCAAATTGGTAATTAACTAAACTTCTGAGTTTTTTGTACTAGTACTTCCAAGCGAAGTAACAGGCTGTGCTGTTCAAGTCCACCAATTTTTGCAGCCATTTCTTTCCATTAATTTTATTGATACCTTTAAATTGAGTGCAAAGTATAGGTTGACATTAATCACATTGATAACATAGTGACAGACAGATAGGAGGAATTACACAGAAAAGGACATTAACAAAACAGACCATATTCATTGCTGCAGCATCAGTGCAGTCCTCTTGTTTACCTCTCAAGTTCTATATTACAAATGTCCCATGTGTTTACATATGTAAATAAACTTTTTCATGTGAAACACAAACCATGAACTATGGAAGTGAAGTGAGAACTTAGGACACTGAGAAGAAATTACAACACAAAGACACCAGTGTGGTTTTAGTTTTGACCAGTTGTTTCTTCAGAAAAATATGTGAAATCACAGTCAAAATCTGTTTTGTGCCCCTGGTCATCTATTATTCCCTAAACAGAAACAGATTGTGTTCATCCAAATGAGTAAGAGAAGCTCCAAAACCAACACTAGCAGCCCTTCATATCCTGTATATTCAAATACAGTCTCATCCTAGATCGGTTTTGTAGTTTAAGGCTTCCCTGTTTAATTGTTAGTAGTGTATTTATAGACATTTCTTTATCCTTTCAATTATTTTTTTAATAATACAATGTCTCTACATATAAAGTTGTGTCAGTTGTTTAAAAAAAAAGTGACGATTCACCTTAGCACCTGAAAGTGACCAAATAACATTGCCAACACTTGAACAACTGATTGCACTGAAAAAACAAAAACTAAATAAAATAATAAGAAAACTAAAAAGATTCAAATGGCAAATTTAACAAAGCAAATAAAACTGTGAACCAACAGTAAGGATTGGATTCAGATTAAAAGAAAACCATAAATTCAAATAGATTTCCCCAAAAAATAAATCAATATGATACATTACAATTTGCCTGGTTATGTGTTTAGAATATGGCTATTTCATTTCAACAGTGAAACAGACCCATCTACCAGCCACACAAATGCGGATTCTAGTATGTCTTCACAGATTACAGATAACTGGAACTACAAGAAATTCCATCAAATCTTTATGCTGATTTACTGATGTAGTTACAGAATGCTCTCTCTGAAGTTCCCACTGCTTATGTTTGACTGCCGACTTCCGGTTTGGGCTGTTGATATTCGGTTCCATGTGCGAAAGTCCAAAAGGGCTTGGTTGAGTTTCTCTGTCCATTCTAGCCTTTCTTGTTTGGTATCAGCTGAAAACCAGCACCTGAGCAGGACAGACCAACACAATTGAGTTTACCATGACCATGAGTTTTCAGAAATCAACTGTGATGTAATGTGATGTCACAGTTTCCCTCAAACACTGCCAACAGTGTACCACCACTGTGACATCACTTGCTGGACACAACCACAAGACCAGCCAACTTGACAACTGACAATGTTGAAATGATGAAAAGAGAAAAGGCTAATTGCAATCCATGAGCTTCATGAAACCCAAATTCTTGAGATTCGTGTGAAGCTCTACCCGACAATCATTATGTCAGAATATATACATTACATCATTACACCTGCCAACCTTCCAAACATCTTAATTATCGGAATGTTGGGAGTTTTTATTGTGACTTACTTGGCAAAGGCTTCCTGGCTGCCATCCTGCTGCTGATGTGGGATGTTGCTCACCAGCTCAAAAGTGAAAGGTCGAGCACACAAGTCCCTCTTGACAGGCCTCACACACTGACTCATAGAGTTGGACAGAGAGATGCTGCCCTCTGCTTCCTGAGAAGTAAAAGGATGAGAACATCAAAGCTGCTGAAAGCAACTTTGAGATTTTGTTTGCACATTTGGCCTGTTGGTGTATGTTCAAACCTTGGTCTCTCTGTCATTAGGGTGGTTCCAGTAGAACATGCTCCACCCCTCAAGGACAAAATATCTGCGATGCCACACCCCATATCCACTAATCAACTCAAACACTGTCTGTAGAGGAACCCAGATACAGACACCAGAAAAAGAGGAGTATGAAACTAAAGCAACTAAACGCAACACATATTAAAATATTTTAATGTAGATGCGAATTTGTTATATGTAGAAAATGAATCAAACACAGGGTAAACTCTCACACTATACACTGTATACATGGTACTAAACGTAACTGACCAGGAAGCCTTTGTGCTGCACGTTGGAATGACTATGGCTGTCCAGTTGTAAGTAGATGCTGCCCTCTAGAGGAGAGAGAAAAGGCACCTACATGCCAGGAAAGAGAGGAAGGGGAAACAATGTAAGACTGAAGATGTGGAAGACAAGCAAAAAAACAAGATTCCACCATGCCATTTGTTCAGCTTCTAAAGAAACGCATTAAAAATGCACTGACTTTTAGAGTCAAAACAATAACATAATGAATTTTTCAACAAATGGGAAAGAGGTTGAACTTAACAGAGGATATTCACTGGAAACAAACAAATGTAAAATAAGACTGCAGTAATGGGACAGATGGGTGTGAGAGGGGTGGGAGGTGAGGGAGTGACAGGGTTTGTTTAGAAAAAAGTGAAACCTTCTCCTGAAATTCATCTCCCAGCAGTTTCCTGATTTTGCCTTCAAGTTTCATCTGAGTGGAGGAAGCAAGAAAAGGAGGGGGAGACAGACAGACATGTTACATCACCAGTGAGCACAACCAATGTGCACAAGTTTTAACAGAAAAGTACCAAAAGGAAATAAAATGTGTTGAAGGTCAGAAAAAAATGTAGATAGGATCGCATCCTAGCATCTAACAGTGAATGTGCACCGAATTAGCTACTGTGCGCTTACAGTCATTACTTCTACAAAAAGTGTATGTGCCTGTGTGTAATTTATGAAACGTCACTTTTCATAAACCAAACAGACACATCACATTGATGTGTTCAATTGCCTGAACTCTCCAGTTTCCTGCAAGCTGTGTTGGTGTAAGTTTTGTCTATTTTTAAAAGATTCAACTGAGCAATTCTGCTTTTTGACAATATTGCTCAGTACTTTGTTCAGACCTGAACTCTGGGTCCAATGTGATGGTGTGAGCAGCTCTCTGCACCAATATTAAGATGGATAGTAGTTACCTTATCCAAAGGGAATTTGCTGTGTCCAAGTGAGGCCAGGGTGATCTTATGGGAGCCCACGAGACAAAAGTTACTGGAGCGTCGAGTGTTGAGACCTGGCAAAGCAGCAGCTAAAGGATAATGAAGCACAAATAAAAAAAAACCCTTAAGGTTAGCATTATGATGAGTATTTATCTAGTATTATGATGAGTATGAGTATTGAGTATTTTTTAACTAGCATAAATCCTATAGTTACTTTCCTTCATAACACAGGGGAAAATGACATCTAATATAAATACAACTCAACTTACGTGCCAGAGGGTTACTTGATCTCTGTCAATAACAAAAAAAAGCGTTATACCTCTAAGATAACAGAACACCACCACCACCAAGACACACAACAATAAATATGCATGAAATAAAGAACGTGCACTCACTGTGATAGTGTTCAAAAGCTTCCTCGGTGTAACCTGAGTATGTAAAGATTTCACAAAGGAGTCAGACATTAATAAAATATTTATATTATATGAGAAGCTCAGCCACTTACTCTTGACTTGGTGGTGGTCCGGTCAACACTGCAGTTACTACCTGAAGTGTGGGACTAGATGGCACAGATGCAGGAAAATTAAAAAAAACAATCCATTCATCACACTGGTCAGTTATTGCTGCAGACTGAACAACTTTTGACATCCAAAACTGGTAAAAAGTCATAAATTAGTGCCCTAAGTTTATTACCAACACTGCAGTGTTATTACCGACACTGCAGTGTACTAATATGTTTTTTACATGATAAAAAAATCTAAAATTGTGTTTCTGCTTAATTGTAGATAGTTCTGTCTTGCTCCTCGTCAAACACATTGACAAAACAGCATCTAAAAAGGACCTTGCTCTCATCAGCATCATGCTATGCAACACACAAAACCGGCTAAACAAATAAACTAAGGAAGTCCTACATCCCCCTCATCCTGGCTCACAACACATGATAATCTTCCAGCTACAACATCAACAATATAGCCACAAGAAACAATTTCTTAAAATGTGTCACAAATTATTTAGTGTAAGCAAACAATCACAACCACAGCTCTGTGTTACAGGGTATGAATGACACTAATAAACATTAATTTATTACAGGAATAAATACTGAATTCTGCATCTCCATTCACTTTAACTAATGCAAATTAAAAATATCCATGATTGTCTCACCAGGCTATAGACTTCCACATCAATTTCAAAGGACGAGCGGATGTCCTTCCTGAAATATTACAAAAAAAGACAGAACAAGTCGAGATTAAGTCTACATCATGGATTTCAGATAAAAAATAATTTTCACTTGGTTACTAAACTAAGTCATTTGGATCACAGAGTATCCTTTAATAATTAAATTTGTTTCAGTGAACATTCTGAACTGTAGCTTACAGTGTGACAGAGGTGGAGAAGGAGATGGTGTCTCCGTTCTGAACGTCAGCAGCTGTGGCCAGTGGGGTGGCAATGACGTTGCATGGCCCATAGCGGATTAGGATGAAAAAGTAGTGACTTGGACGACCTGAACAATTAAATAAACAGACTTTTCAAAGAGAATGTCAACTATTTTCTGTGTTAAAAACGCTTTTATAAGACATTCATAAGTTTAAATATACAATTATCTTCTGGTTGCGTTACCTGCCCGGCTGTGGGAGGAGCAGACAAATTCCACTTTAAGTGGCAGCTGGATGTTTGTGATGTTGACTGTCCCTCTGCAAGGCTGTTGGGAAACTTGCTCCAAGTCCTTTCCTGCAGCCTCTTCACTCTCCGAGTTCCTCTCCTCCCTCAGTCTGGACACTTCCGCCAGCAGGGCAGAATGTTTCTCACCTGAAGCAGACAGGTCAATCACAAATATTTGAAAACTAAAAGTTAATAAAAATATGTATAATTTTTTAATAAAATATTTACAACCTTTTCATGTCAATGATTGCTAAAAATTTTGTCTCTTGTTCTTATCTCTTAATAATCAGATATGTCTTTTGTTAAGATTACACCCCCCCAAAAAAACAAACAAACAAACAAACAAAAACACTGTGAGCCCCGTGGTCTACTTACAGGACACAAGCAGTAGTTTCTCAGCTTCAGCCTCCTCCAATGAGCCGCGTCCATGCTCCTCATCAGTACAGCAGCTCAGAGCCTGCAGAGTCTGGTTGATCACAGTCTGCAGCCTCACTGCTTCCTCATTAAGGGCCTACAGAGACATAGAACTGGCATTCAGAGGGAACATGTGTACAAACCTAATCTGATCAAACATTACAATACAGCTGCCATTTTCAGATGACCAAATCAGGAAACTTAGTGTTCTGCAGTGTTAACATTATGGATAGATTTCTTTCTGAATAGTAACCTATCTAGTGAACTACACACCGCGATTCTCTCCTTGATATTGACAGAACATTGAGGCTGTGGCTTCTGTGGAGCTTGTCTCTGCACCCCAGGCGTGACGCTCTGAACGGCGGGCAGCTTTCCCTGCCTTTGTGTACGGTATGCATCAACACTGTCAATCACAGACCCAACTAACATTAGATTACAGCTGTACATTTTAAAAGGACATGTGACCAAAAATAACCACCAAAATATAAATTTTGCCATTTGCTGTAAATATAAAAAATTGATACAGAATAATATATTATTGGAAAGTTGAGTGCAATACAGCTTTTATGAGACAAAACAAGCTAGAACAATTATAATGAGAGCTAAGATTTTGGTTAAATGCTGTCTGACAGCAGAGAAATTACAAAGCACCGATGTGCTTTTTGAGATTTCTTCATTTTAAACATTGTTTAAAAAATTTATAAATACATGCGGCAAAAAATATGGTAATTTCTTTTAGATCCCATCAATGTTTCATGACAATATTTTAAGACATTGCTAACAACTGACTGGTTATTCAGTCGCTGTTAAATCCAAGCAGAAAATCATTAGAATTGACTGCTGTGTGACCTTTCCTGTCTGCAAGATGGTGGCGCAAACAGATGCTGCGGCTCAGAGCTTTCCAATTCAGTGCTCCTTTTGTTTAAATGCGTTTAAAATAGGGCTGCAGCGATTAGTCGACGACGTAGATGACGTCGACTATTAAATGTGGTCGACCAGAAATTTTGTGGTCGTCTAGTCGTATATTATTTTAAGCAACATGATGAACGCCATTCAATTCATTAGAATACATGCAAATAAAGTTGCAATGCACCACCGGAAACGTAAGGGGCACTAGCCTGCACCATCTGCGTCCATACTGAACTAAATACTGAAGAAGTTCAATAGCAATAGCAAAGTCGACGCAGTAGCAACGATGGCTGAAGCAGAGGTGCATAGTGATGTTAGCGTGAGACCAAGGATGTCTAAGGTCTGGGAGTATTTTCGTGAATATAAAGAAAATAAACACGTCAAGTGCACTATCGGGAGTTTTG
>JAFBJQ010001498.1:101890-117385 GCA_016785345.1 Trinectes maculatus
ACGACCGTCATGTTACGGTGCTAAAACTGTGTTTCACCTTTTCACGTGTCTGAGGAACACCCGGAGTTTTTCAAAGTAACATTAACGTCATTTTCAGTGACTGAAACCTCCGGTTAAGTCCCATTTGAAAAAAAATATGCGTCTTTACTATTATACTATTATATGCATCACGAGTGGACACATTGCCTCTAATACTTGTCACAAAGCTCAATACACATAAAGATACACTGGTTTTGAATGAAATCCAATTAATACCCAACTTTGTTAAAAACGGGAAACGTAGCAAATAAATAATCAATAATCGTTGACTAATCCAAAAATTAGATTACAGATTAGTCGACTACAAAAATAATTGTTAGTTGCAGCCCTAGTTTAAAAATATATATTTTAACCATGGTCTGTCAGGCAAACATTGTTCACAGATGACAAAACCTCGTCATGTAATGTTGGTATGCTTTTTGACAATGACAATTAAGATTCTAATTCTTTACCTATACAGAGGACCAGATTCAACAGGAGGTGTGGGGGTCTCCCCTGGGGTCCGGAGTAGAGATGGAAGATTTGATTCCTGGTTTGCTGCTAAGCGCTGTTGGTTGGATATGTTGAGTTAATAAACAATGGTTTCCTCCTCCTGTATTTGTTGACATTCCAAGTGTTAATTCAGATAGCCCTTCTAACTGAGCTTTATTAGCAGCTTAAGGTTCATCGTTCATCTCACCAAAGGGGTAACCACAGCCTCCACAGACTTGCTAAGAGGAGAAAGGATGCCACTGGGAGGGAAAGTGAGCAGCTCATCGTTGTTGCTCTCAAGCTTCTTGCTGTCATCATACACCTCTGTAGTCTCTCCGTCTTTACTTTTCTCCTTCTTGGACTGTGTGTCCATTTTATCTTTGTCTCCAGAGCAAGCACCAATACCACTATCAGTGTCCTCATCATCATCATCATTCCCCCTCTCTTCCTCCATTCTTCCAGCATATTCCAGTACCTCCTCAAACATTTGATCAATCGTTTCAGTGGTGTTGGTCTCATCATGAGAGCTCAGTTCAGCATCTATGAAACAGAACAATAGAAAAAGGTACCAAATTACTTTCAGATGCAAATACAGACCATAATTTCAGCACAAGGTAGATGAGGCTGTTCTCAGAAAAGCAGGCCTAAAACTAAACACATGCATGTTCCACCTGTCTTGTTACCCTTTATTTCTTGTGCACTATCTATCAAACTCAATGAACTTTTGCAGCCACATTCAAATGTTCTATTTCACCCACAAATACAAACAAAACCTATTTGCTTGTGCTTTTGTGCTTTAATAAAAAGAATACAAGTACTTAACCAATGGTGAGATTTCCTGTCCCATCAACAACTTTACCAATGTGCATCACCTCCCTAAAGTGTCCTTAGAGTTCACCCCAGTGTTCACGCATTAATCATCTTACTCTCCTTACCTGACATGCTCGTCTCAGCCCTGGACTCCACAGAGGTACTGGCCTCAGACTGGTCACTGATCAGCTCAGGCTTCAGGATAAACATGACTTTCTTTAAGCTCTCTCCTCCCTCTGCCTTTTGAGCTTCACTTGACAGCTCATTTATAATACCTTGCCTTTTATCTATTACTTCTTGTACTGTTTTTTCTATCAAACCACTCTCTGATACTTTGGCCTCTTTTAAACCTACAGATGGATCATTTCCAGTAATGTCAGCTGGCTCTCCATAAGCCTCTGCCTTTGCTATGTCAGTGTTTCTCTGAAGCTCTAGATACACAACCTGTGTTGCTTGCTGAGCCACATCTGCAAAAGGAGATGAGGTTACTTGTTTAAACTTGCTGGTTGGGCCTGTGCTGTTTGACTTTTGGTCCATGTGTTCTTTGATTGTCTGGGTGTCCTTTGACTGTAGACGTTCATCTTCCTCATGAGTCCATCCTTCTGGGTCTTTCTGGTCTTGTGTAGTAAAAATACCAGTACCTCTAATAGCGGCTCTCTTGATACATTCTTCATTAGACTCCTCGTTTACTTGGTATGTGTCTAAAGTAAAGTGGACTTTTACAGAGTCCTCCTCTGGTCTAGGTTTCTCGTCTTTTTGCAATTCAGAGAAACTGGCAATCTCAGCAGAGACATCACCCAAATAACATTCGCAATCCTGGGTGTGAAAGGGATCACAGTGATCAGCAACACTGCCTCCTTTCTCCTCTTCCACTACAGAAGATTTCAATTCTCCTTCCTCTTTAGCACACAAATCGTCTTGCAGCTCTTCAGACATGAGTGACTCATCCTCGCTGCATGCCTTGTACTGTGGATACCTCCACAACTTAGACTCTTCATCTGTGGAGGGCTCAATCTCTTCGGTGTTGTATGAAGAATTGTCCATCTTTTCACTTTCTTCAAATGAAAACACCTCTCTTTTGCTGCTTCCAGTTACTTCAGGAACCTCATTAGTTTCTTCCTTGGTCAAATTGTCAGTGAGAGTCAATTCTAGCAGTCTCTGTCCATTGCTTGAAACATTCTGATCATCAATAAAAGACAACTTAAATACAGTCTCTTCTTGGGACCTTAGCTTTTCATTGTTTTCAACTAAAGCCTTGTAGTTGCCCTCCTCCTGGACTTCTTTAGTTGCTTTAGTATTTTGCTCCTTCCATTCCATTTGTTGCCCATCACTGGAGAGATCAAGCTTAACGGGTTCTCCTGAGGCTTTAGAGTAAGGGTGTCCCCTTACACCTGTTGAAAAATTAGTCTTACATCTTAACACCAAGTGCCTATTCATCATATGCAAATCTGCAGAGTAGGATACTGAATATATTAGGGTAACACAAACAGAAACACAACTAGCAACACAAAAACAAATGCACAGAGTGATCAAATTTACGTTTAAATAAATAGGACCCTACACTAAGTTATTGCTTAGTCATATCGTAAAGTAAATATAACACAGATGTAATACACCATTACGTAACTTAACATAAACTTTGCTTCCCCACCACAAACTTGCTCAGCCATTGTTTACTTATGTTATTATTGTTATGAAAAAGCCTACTGAGAATTGCAGATTTCTAGGATAAAATTGGTTCCCTGAAGACATTGTTCTGTTCAAACAATGTTTTTTTCTGTTTGCTTTTTCACACACAGGGGTCAGCCAGCCCTCCACACATACACACTATCTCTTTCACTGTGATCTCTACCTGCTCACCATCCTGCTGCATTCACAAGCGCAGACACCGGGGTTCTCTCTAAACTTCTCTGTGCACTGTACTCAACCATCCATCCATCCACCCCCGACAATGCCATTGCGATGTTTAACTGTAGACATCGTCGATTACCAGTGAAGGAGACATCGGCCATCCCTATTATACAGTACTTACTTTAAACAGCAACAGTATGCAACTGACCAATACTGATAAAATAGTTTCCCCACCACTCTGTCACCTTGCTGCATTTATTGCTCTCATGTTGTTGAACCTACATTCAAATCCATAAAGAAGTAGAAAGTGAGAGTTCCTAAGCTCTCCAAATGTGACCGCGCCCATGAGAACCCGGCTAAAGTCGCCAAGATGCTCTGCGATAAAGAGCGTCTTGTTTTCGCTAGAAAATTACGGAAGTTTGATTCATTTGCGCTGCTTTTTTTTAAGGTCTCTGGGATTATTTGATGTGCACAAACAACTGTTAACTTGTGTGTGATTTGGTTTAGGTACTTCTTTTCTATCATTAGAAAGTGCATACAAACTTTGCGATCAATGCGCATCTGCTACGATAATGTTTCTTTAAGAGAGGAGGCAACAACTTCCGACTTTAGCCGGTGCCACTTTCTGTCTGGTTTGACTGTTCATAGCGTACACATGAGGGAAAAATACTTTGATTTCGAGTGAGACATGTCTTGTAAAGATATCCAGCCTTTTGTTTTGCCATTTCATCTTTGATTTCTTTCAGTCTGGTTTCCTGCCTCTGAAGCGATTTTTTTTTTTAATCTGACATGACGGCGTCAGGAAAGGAGCAGAAGGTAGCCAATGCATCAGTGTCAGGCAGTCTACATTTTGCAGTAGGGAAACATGTTATATATTTCATTATGAATAATTTATCTGTAAAACCATGATGCCAGATGTCTTACCTGTTGGATCTATAGGTGTCCTCTCTGCACCCGACATTGGACTTTCAGTAAAACTGCCATCTTTCATCTCAGCCTTACCATGAACCTGCTAAAAGAGACACTATTGGAGCAATAAAGGATAAAGAGTGGTAGAGCAATACTCTCTTTTATATAGATTACAACAAAAAACCTTGCTCAACAGTTAATGACAAGTGAGACAGAAATACCAGCCTGCTTTCCCAGAGTCAAACCAAAGACTTAATAAGCTAAATAATTAGATTACTAAAAAAGCTAAGAAGTCTGTTGACAAGGGCCTTGTGAAAGGGGTTAATTGTGCCTATAGTGTGACATATTTAGACACAAGCCGTAAAAGTGTCCAATTTATTTCCTATCAACACCCAAGTCAGGATTACCTCATGTATTGGCTACAGGTACTGCTCATGTGCACCACGTGAAAGGAAAGTATGGTACTGTTTGTTTTTTTCTAAATCACTGACTCACATCCCAGGATTGCATGGGGGGCCAATGAACTCTCCCTCTTGATCTAGGAATCCAGGAGGAGGGAGATGAGAAACTAGGAGGTGTCCTTTCCTGCTAATAATTATACAAGCAAGAACATAAAATGGGATCTTAAAAGTGTAAATTACCCTAATAAACATTCTTAAAACAATTAATTACATGCACACCACCCAAATGAATTTCAATCAATGAGCTGTAGAAAATGTTTTTGAACATACTGTATTACGTGTTGGCCAAAGAGAGAGAAATCATTGACCAATCTAATAAAGTAATTAAGACTGAAAAACAGTGAGGTTATTGCAGTCAATGGTTTAGGAGTCAAGGAAATTACACACAATAAAATTAACACATCTAAAATTCACCACAACATAAACCCAACTGCTGTTAGTAGAATTACTCTAGAATTCTAGGGGATCCTCTTGTTACGACGGTCGCGAGATACGTTGTTTTCGTGGTTACGACACATCTCCCGTGAACTTCCTTGTTTCGGATTAAGCGGTTTGCCCCGTAAATACATACAGACTTGGCACGGGAACTAGTTGGTGAGGGCTCTCTCTGTCTCTCAGCGCGCCTGCCGGCTCTCCAACACCTCCACAGCACAGCTAGGCTACTCTGCCTTGTGTTTACTTATGTGAAATGGACAGCTGGCGGGGGGTGCAGCGGCAGCCGGTAAGGAGATGCACACGGACACAGATGCGTTCCTGATCGTGGCAATACCGTAGGTTTATTCACAAGACAGGGTCTACACGGTTGATATCAGAAATCTAAAGGAAATACTCATTACACTCGCGATATCAACCACTACAGTGACAAAAGGCAATTCACCATAGTAAACTCTTATTGTAGGGTGGTGTTATAGCGACATCTAGTGGCACGATGTATGCACAATGGCGCAATGAATGTATGTTCCGACTAACGTCGAAATTCGGTTACGACACATTCTCAGGAACGGATCTCCGTCGTAACACAAGGACCCCCTGTACTTGGACAGTGTTCATTTTGGTTTATACAATCTCAGATTTCATCCAACTATAAAATTTATTTGGTCCCTATAATATTAAGCTGCATTCAAACACTGTTAGTGTGCTTATGTTGAACTGCCTACATAAGCGTTGTAAGATAGATGATTGGGTTGTAAAGGAAAAGGGCTATTCTCAAGACATCATCTTTCAATTAAAAGAGATTTTGTATACATTTAAATTTTACATTTTTGACCAGACTAGAAAAAAAACGACCACAATTGCAAACCCACCTGAGCCAATGAGGGATCAGAACTGCTCCTCTTCAACCAGGCATTTTCACTGATTGGTTGGAAATGCAACTGGCTAAGCTCCTGCTCCCGTTCCTGAAAGAGAATGCAATGTCAGATGTCAGACACCAAGAATTCAATAAACGTTATGATGTTTTGCTTCTCCCAGTTTAAGGGGAGTGAAATGACTCTTCGAATAGGAAAGGTTGGCGATCATTGGACTACAACTCATCGGTTCCTCAATAGATGTTCACCCTGTTCAGCCCTGTCATGTTCACCACGAAAAGCTATGTCTGATGCCCAACATCATAGCTTTTCCTGTGCTATAAGAAAGTGCAAATTATTTTTAGAAGCAACAGGTGGCTACAGACCTGCTATGATTGACGAAAACTATAAATAATGAATATGTATAAACTATTAGGGGTGGGAATCTTCTACTATCTCACGATTCGATTCGATTCCGATTTTTGGGGCTACGATTCGATTCAAAATCGATTTTCGATTCAAAACGATTTGATTCATGATTTCTGCTTCAATCTACAGGTGTGTAAAGGATCCTCGTGATCTACTCCAGTCTGCTTTGCGAGAGAATGACAAATTGAGACGTTAAACTGTCTTTTTCACATTTATTAAGTTTTACACATGTATCTATGCTGAAACGGAATTGTTGCAACTGTTAAGTAACAAAAATAAAAGTGCCTCTTTATATATAAAATAATAGTGCAGTTAAACATGCTGCCTTTTAAATTAAGTGCCTTTTCCAAAAACAGTGTGTGGACCTGGCCGACACCTTGGCTCCGCTGTCTGCAACATGCAGATAAACCCGTCGTTCTCCACTACACTGTAAGGTCGTAAGTCTTTGGCGATGAAGCAGGCGATAGACCTGGTTAATTTTTTTGCCCGCTCGGAGTTGGCGGAGAGTTTGGTGAAGCAATGCAGTGTGCGTTGATCTGCTGCTGGTGGCTGACTCTGCGCCGTGTCCCTTAACTCTGGGTGATGCCTGGTGATGTGAGCCCTGCAAACCCTGCAAACTGTGAAGCTCATGTCAAGCTCGGTCTTCCCAGGCATTCGGTAAAAACCAAAATGAGTCCAAATCTTTGCCTTCAACGAGGACGGGGCCGGTTGAATTTCTCTTTCCTCCTCCATTGCGTCCCGACTCCCGCGTCGTTTCAAAATAAAAGCCGACAGCCAGCGGATTAAAAAAAAAATTAAACTCGATTTTGGAACATTTTAAATCGATTTTGAATCGTAGTAAATGAGAATCGCGATTCTTATGTGAATCGATTTTTTTGCACACCCCTATAAACTATCTCAGCAATTTTAGTGAGAGAATCCTGGTATTTAGACACTAAAGATTTCAGAGATAAGGTCACTCAACCAACCTGTCGTATGCGAGAGGCCTGCTTGGAGCTGGGTGTTGTAGCACCCTGGAGTTTCTGTTGAATGTCAGATACAAAGTTGGAGCATGTGACAGGGCACTGGGCTCCAGGGCTTGGTGTGGGCAAAGTCTGGAAGACTGGTAATTTAAACCGCTCCATTCGCTGACTGAATTCTCCCTCACCTGGAGAGGAAAAATTGGACTTAAAGGTAAAGGGTAAAGCAAACCCAGTTAAATGTGTCCATTAAATTCTTATTCAAAGATCCTACACAATCACCACTGTTTCAAAGAACACAAGCACAATCTCCTCATCTGTTTTTAAACATGGTGTTCAATAATGGCTAGAGAACTGAATTCATATTTACAAAAATAAGATGGAATTGAGGTCACAGTGACACACAACTAATCACTTGAACCACCTGTGTCAAACAGCCTAGAGATGAGAAACACAAAAGTTAAGTCTAAAACTTACTACAAACCTATTCTCAGATATTACAAGAGGCTTTTACATGGGACACAGCATATGAAAAAGTAAGGAGAAAGCAACTAATATTTACCATCTGTTTAGATAAGGATACAATTTGAGTCAAAGAAATGGTAAAATAATGACATATAGTTATATAGATGTGAATCTGTGCCACACACAAAAACACAGTCACACTGTAATGTACTGTAGTACCTGCAAGGTATAATGATAGCAACATTTTTGCATTTAGGAACTCACTTGCACTAGTGCACTAAACTAATTGCTTTAGCAAGATGCATGCACTTGGCACCACTGTCACTGTCAGGGAACATGACAAGCACATGACATCAAACAGCTGTGCCTGTGTGTAGCCGCAGAATGTTTACATAGAAATTTGGCATGGCTGCTGTGGAAGTTTTCCACCAGGGGTGTCCTGGTACCTTTTTCCCATAGACTGAGTATGAGTACTTAATTTTAAGTACTTGCCAATACTGAGGACCGGTCTGTGGGTTTTACCATCTGTGAGTCCTCTGGTGCCACTTTGTCTCACTTCTCCAGTTTGCTGTAAAGTGTAAAAATGTGCTGTGCTGCTACCAGCAGTAGCAAACTCCTTGAACTCTGTGTTGTGTTTGGTCTGAGCAGTGAAGGAGAGGTAATGATGTCACCTAGCAGTAAAGTGGTACGGGGGGCTGCGTATTGGTGTATTTTTGAGAGTATGAGTACTTGAGACCGGTATAGGGTCCAATTCTGATACCAGTATCGGTATGGGGACAACCCCATTTTCAACCATTCACCAGTCAAGGACTTTATCATTATTAATGACCTGTGGTAGAGAACCAAGGAGTTCATGTGTTAATGGCACATTTGGCACCCTGCCATATATACAAGGCGCTGCTACTTTTCAGAAAGCTGCCTTCCCTATATGATGTGGTCAGCATACACATTCAGTCTGACAAATACCTAGAGCAATGGAATATAAAATCATCCAAATCTGCTTAATAGAACTTAACCTTTTTCTAGCACCAGGTGCAATATAAGCTTCAGGTTGAGAACTTTTAAACTTTTAAATTATAAAAATAGTATCAAATCATGCTCTTAGCAGCACCCTGGGCCCTTGAGTAAGGCCCTTAACCCCAATTACTCCCCGGGCGCCTAGTATTGTATGTACTGTATGTATGGCAGCCAACTGCTCACATGTGTGTGATGGGTTAAAAGCAGAGACCAAATTTCGTTGTATAGTGTACTGTGATGATGACAAATAAAGCTTTCTTCACCATCTGTTATGTACTGTACTGTTGGCTTAATATCATAAAGATCCATAATGCATACCTATATCCCTAACCCACAATGCATGTGTTCACGTGCATTCATACCGAGCAGATGTTCTCTGAAGCCCTTGTTGGCTGATGGACTGTCTGTGCCAGGGTCAGACAGGCACCTCTGAGCCAGCGGAGCTCCTGCTGTTAGAAAGTACAACATTGATTAGCTTGACACAAATTAATTGACTCTAATGTTTAGTAAACGTGTGCCGAGTGCTGAGCTTGTGACCAAAAGGGCTGGGGTTCAAACACTGCTCAGCACCACTGTGGGCCCTTGAGTAAGGTCCTTAACCCCCAGTTACTCCCCGGCACCTCCCCTGGCAGTCCACTGCTCCACATGTGTGTGTGATGGGTTAAAAGCAGAGAGCAAATTTCATTGTATAGTGTACTGTATAAGTGTACTGTGACAATGAGAAATAAAGCTTTCTTTCTTTCATAAAGACAGGATTACCCTCTCTTCTCTGGTTGAGCTCCTGGACTCGGGAGCGGACCGATGGAACCATGGGTGTATCTGGTTTTATCTCCAGCTCAGCTATGTTAGATGGTTTCGGGCTACGGTTCTCTGGACCTGCTGCCTCCAGGCGCCGCCGCTTCTGGCCATCAATTATTTCTAAGTCACAAATGATAACAAACATTTGGGACAACAAAACACTATTGCAACAATGAAGATATGTTCTATTAATAAAGATGTGAACCCTCATATCGTTACAAATACAGGAGCAAACAAACCTGATGGGGAGAAGACATTGTCCTCAGAATCTGACAGAGGTGCTCGCTGTCTTTTCAGGCTGGGGTTGCCACTGTTTTCATCACCTGCTTCCATCGTGAGCTGAAACCACATCACATGACATTACAACCTCAGCTCACAACACAGACCAACTAGTGTTGGGAAATTCGAGTCTTTTTACAGACTCGAATCTCGGACGGTAAAATGAACAAATCTTTTTGAGTCTTTTCGTTCATTTAACAAGGGCGCCCTCTAGTTGGCATTGTCAAAACAGCAGGCAGTCTGAGCTGGCTGTCATGTGACAAATGAACAAATCTCAAAGACTGTTTTGAGTCGTGAGCGAATCAGTCCTGTTTTCTGTTTCCTGCATCTCTGCTGCAGCTGCGACAGGACGAGTGAATGAAAAACTCAGTCACTTATTTAGACAATGATTTCATGACGACTTTTAAGTCCCGACTTCCCGAAAATGTTACTGTCCCAAACGTGACATTAATGTTGTTATGTGATTTTATTTTTCCTGGCAGATTATAACACAAAATCAACACGTTTATATGATCAAGTATTTATTTGTCAACACACTTATAACGCACTGTATTATATACACCAACACTGTACACATGTACAAGAACCGAAGACCACTTATTCATTATTTCATGAATGAATAATGTATATCGAATGTCATGTGACAAATTAACGAGCGACCGATCTGTATGAACAAAATGCTGTGTGTACTGGTCGCAACAAATGAACGAAAGAACGACTTGAGTGAACGAAGCTCCATATTTCCTGCTCCGACACAGTCAGCGCTGGCTGTCAGCTGACAAATGAACGAGAACGACTCGAGTGAGCGACTCGGTGAACGAATCTCTGGGTGTACTGCTCTGCGCATAGGCTGAGCCGCTGTCACGTGACAATGAACGAATCTCAAAGACTCGTGTTTTGAGTCGTGAGCGAATCAGTTCTGTTTCATGTTCCTTTTGTGCTTGGGCAGTCGCCGTGTGGCCGGGGAACTTACTGCATGAAAATGAACGAGATGACTCGTTCTTTCCGGGTCATGTGAAAGATTCGTTCATATGAACGAAACGTTCATTAACGACACATCACTAAGACCAACGCAGCACCTAAGCATCTGCAGCTACACGCAACAGCTAGGTCTCTGTAGCATTACATCAACCCCACCTGCCTGCGAGTAGAGAAATTAAACCAGGTTAGAGAGTTTCTAACAGTGAACAGTGAACAGAATTACCACTGCTTGCTCTCTGTTACACACATACACACACAGATGACTACGCCCTAAAGGTTTCAGCTCACATTAAAATAAAACACATTCATTGTTGGCCACGCAAACCCCAAGTCCATTACATACCAGGCTACTATTTTTATATTACTATTAAGCTACACTGCCAACACGTCAAAAATGTTAAACGGCAGCACAGCATTACATTTTAACAATTAGTTAAATAAGTAACATTAGCGCTTTGATTTAAGCACCATTGCTCTTGCTCATTACAAACTTATCTAAAGTTGACCTGGAAAGCGTTGGCCTCGTTTAGCGACGGAGAGCTAACTGCTTCTTGTTA
The DNA here is from genome assembly GCA_016785345.1 of Trinectes maculatus. Lineage (NCBI taxonomy): Eukaryota > Metazoa > Chordata > Actinopteri > Pleuronectiformes > Achiridae > Trinectes > Trinectes maculatus. Next base: position 113,203 of record JAFBJQ010001498.1, read on the forward strand.
CTGTCTCATGAAAAGCTTTGCACCATTTAGCCACATGCACAAAATAAAAACAACAGAAAAACAGCGTTCATCAATGGTTTATAGCCTTACCTGTGATGATGCCTGTGTGGAAGTGCAGTGTTAAAACTGGTCGACGCTAACCGACGGACAGCGTTTAGTCTCCTCCTCTTCTGACTTTGAATTTCAGCGGGTTAGCTGACGTTAGCATGTGTTGACACGAAAATAGACGGGAGGAGCGCTGACAGGCTAACACAGCAGGCTAAACCCGCTGCTAGCTCTTTACCGTAATACACAGAGTAAACACGCGATTCCCAGCTCCACTACACTCAAGATTCAAAATTCATGACGTTTATTGTCATGTACACAACAGAAACACAGTGGTTACACTGGGCAATGCAATTCTTACTTTGCATGCTCCCTCTCATAACAAAATAGAGAGACTTTACTAAAAATAAAGTAATAAACTTAACTCTAAAAGTAAAACTAAAGTAAAGGAGTACATTTAACTGTACAGTAATAAATAAAACAATAAATGGTGCTTTGTAGACAGAGATACGTCTAACTGGTCAAGAGACTTGGAAAGAGGGGTTCAAAAGATCGAGATGCACAAAGTGTCTGATATTTACATGTGCAAATGTGCAGTTATTGTGTGCTACACAATCACACAGGATGGTGTTCATGCATGATGGCCCTTTGCTGTTCTTTCTGTTTGTCTTTCTCTGTGTCTGGCCTGTGACATGACATGTTATGGGGTCTGTCCAAAGAAGCCTGGCTCCCTCTCTGCCCTCCTGCCAGATTGTACTGTCTGGTGCAGTAACAACATAAGTTGAGTTTTTGTGATGCTCTTTGCTTGGATCATTCTGGTCTCTTGAGGATCAGTCACCCGAGCTCTTTTTGTCCCCTGTGTGCACTGGTGCCTTGTGTCTGCCTCATCTCCAGTCTCATGGTCTGACATTTACTGGCTTGCCAGTCTTCTCTCACTGGACCACCCAGAAATCCACTCTGTGACTCGATTTGATGTTTGAGCACTTTAAACTCTTTGACTTCAAGCACTGCCCCGGTCTTAGTCTCAGTCTCAGACCCAGACTGGTCATCACACAGACAAAACTCATGTACGTGTTTTGTGGACTGCACTTTTAGTTTTTTATTGGAACAGAGAAATCATCTCCTGAGATACCCGAAACTACAGGCAGTCGGGCACAGTGCATAGGGCATACACACATTTTGTTATATTTTTCACATATCATATATCTTTGGTGGTAGAAAGAATTTACACCTGTTGCTGAGTCCTTTTATTTATCGAAATAAAACCGAATGATAACACAGTGACATAGACTTTTCACAAAAACATATGTCTCATAAACATATCTTTGAAAATGAATAGCCTATGTTGTATAAATAAGTCATTGTCTTACACAGATAGTCCATTATTTTTTATGAAATTACAGATGAGGCTACTACGGAAAATGATGCTGTTTTAAACAAATGCATGACAATGATCTAAATAGGTCACAATGGTAAAGTGGGGTTTAGTGTGCACATCTAACAGCTCTGATAAGATCTTGTGAACATCATGGTATTTCCATCACAGATTTGCATCAGTGGGGGAAATGAATCTAACTCATGTCTAACGATATGTAAATCACCCCGGTAGAAGCACAAACTAAAACAGAAGTTTTCCAGAGTTATGTCATTAAAAATTTTTTTACCAATAAATCCCTGACCTTTGATTTTTTAATAAAAAACTGAATAAAATCAAGCACAGTTGTTGGTGGAAAACCTGAGTTTTTATCTAGGGGAACTGGCCCTTTAAAAGGAACAGTACGGTGAATTTTAAAGGTCAGACACACAGTACCACAGACAGTCCCTTAGTACACAAAAATCCTACAGTGACTATTTACTCCACATGTCTCCACTTTCTGTGCCTTTTCAGTTCCTACTGAATGTTCTGAGAAAGGCACAGACTACAAAGAGCTTACTAAGAAGGTACAGGATAGGATTGTGTCAAAATATCAACAAAAAATGTCCGAGGCATTTATTATACCATGGAAGATTGTAAAGACGATAATCATCAAGCAGAGAACATATGGCATAAGAGTGACTTTAGTAAAAACCAGTGGGGAACAGTGAGCACTACAGCTGGGCCTTCACCTCAAAAAGCAACAGTATTATGAACTGAACGGGTTTAACACCTGCGATCCTTTAATTAACAAAAAACAAAACAAAAACTGGACAGCATCTAGGCAATGTAGTTGAAATGACATAAACATAATTTAATTTAATTTAGATAAAATCTGTATCAGCTTACACGAACAGCAAGGCTCTTGTCTTCCGACATTTAACTCTGTCTCTCAATCGCTCTCACGACAGAGATTATAATGTAAGCTCGAAATCACCAGGGAGCAGTTAGAACAGCATGTCAGAGAACAGTACAGCGATCCGAAAAGGAGCGTCCCCCTAGGAACAACAGGTACGTACCTCAGCCCGCACAGCCAACAGCCGAGTTTAACACCACGCCTCCCAAGCTTAGTGAGGTCAGGCAAGTCGTGGGGAAGGCAAGGTCCGCTTCTGCACAAGGCCCCAACGGAGTCCCCTACAAGCTCTACAAGAACTGCCCCAAGGTACTAGAGCTGCTATGGTACCTAATGAAAACTGCCTGGAAAAAGCAACTCATTCCATCTGAGTGGCAAAGAGCGGTAGCAGTTTTCATCCCAAAGGAAACAAACTCCAAAGACATCGGCCAGTTCCGTAACATCGCCCTACTGAATGTGGAGGGAAAGATCTTCTTCTCAGTACTTGCCAGAAGGACGACCAAATACCTGCTGGAGAATGGCTACATCGACACCAACTGCCAGAAAGCAGGAGTGCCAGGATTTGCCGGATGCGTAGAGCACTCAACAATGATCTGGGATCAGATCCAGAAGGCTAAGCGGGAGAAGACCGACCTGCACATCACCTGGCTTGACCTTGCCAATGCCTATGGATCAGTCCCGCACCAGCTGATCAACTATGCCATGGATTTCTTTCACATGCCCACCTGCATCAAGAACTTGGTAGCGCAGTATTTTAACAACCTGCAGATGTGCTTCTCCGCACAGGACTTCACTACTGGGTGGCAGCGGCTCGAAGTTGGAATTGCAATGGGATGTACCATTGTACTCATCGGCGCAAGGCAAACGGCAGGAGGGATCAAACTGCCAACTGGTCAGAGGCTTCCCCCACTAAGGAGCTACATGGACGATGTCACCACCCTCCTTCAGACAGCAGCATGTACAGCAAGACTGCTCAAGAGGTTGGATGAGCTGATGTCATGGGCAAGAATGAAGATCAAGCCCTCCAAGTCCCGTAGCCTGTCACTCAGGAGAGGAGTCCGGAACGACAACACCACATTTGTTGTCGGAGGGGAGAAGATACCACTCCTCGCAGAGCAACCCATCAAAAGCCTGGGGAGGCAGTACACCGCAGAGTTGTCTGATAAGCAGATGGGGAAAACCGTCATGAAACAGCTCTGTGACGGCCTGGCAAGGATCGACCAAAGCCAACTCCCCGGGAAGTATAAGACCTGGTGCTATCAATTTACACTCTACCAGAGGATAATGTGGCCCCTGAAAATGAGTGAGATCCCCTCATCGATCGTGAGTAAGATGGATGGGAAAGCCAACTCATTCATCCGAAAATGGTTGAGGCTGCCGCGGTGCCTATCTGAAACCGGCCTCTTTGGAAAAAACATGTTGCAGCTACCACTGAAGTCACTACAGCTGGGCTACATGCAAGAGAAGACCAGGTTGGTCCTCAAGCTTAGGGAGTCCACAGACAAGTCAGTAAGGAACGCGAACGCCAAGGTTCCGACTGGCCGCAAGTGGAACGCCCAGGCCGAGGTCGACCAAGCCATCAGGCGGCTCCAACATCAGGAGATCATGGGCAGAGTCCAGATAGGAAGAGCAGGCCTAGGATGGAGAGACGCACCACGCCCCTGGTCCAAGGCCAACCGCAAGGAAAGGAAGGAGATGGTGGTGGCGGAGGTGACGAGGATGGAGGAAGACCGATACAAGATCAAAGCCGTGTCGCAGGGTCGGCAAGGAAGCAGGACAACCTGGGAGGGAATCACAAGCAGGAACGTCAGTTGGTCAGACCTGTGGAAGATCCCACAGGCAAGACTCAGCTTCCTCATCCGCTCAACCTA
>JAFBJQ010001498.1:117446-164512 GCA_016785345.1 Trinectes maculatus
GGAGTGCCAGGATTTGCCGGATCTCAACAATGATCTGGGATCAGATCCAGAAGGCTAAGCGGGAGAAGACCGACCTGCACATCACCTGGCTTGACCTTGCCAATGCCTATGGATCAGTCCCGCACCAGCTGATCAACTATGCCATGGATTTCTTCCACATGCCCACCTGCGTCAAGAACTTGGTAGCGCAGTATTTTAACAACCTGCAGAGTCCAGATAAGAAGAGCAGGCCTAGGATGGAGAGACGCATCACGCCCCTGGTCTAAGGCCAACCGCAAGGAAAGGAAGGAGATGGTGATGGCGGAGGTGACGAGGATGGAGGAAGACCGATACAAGATCAAAGCCGTGTCGCAGGGTCGGCAAGGAAGCTGGACAACCTGGGAGGGAATCACAAGCAGGAACGTCAGTTGGTCAGACGTGTGGAAGATCCCACAGGCAAGACTCAGCTTCCTCATCCGCTCAACCTACGACGCGCTTCCCTGCCCTCGGAACCTCCACCAGTGGTTCGGAAGTGAGGAACGCTGCGCGCTCTGCAATACTCCCAATGTAAGCCTCCAGCACATCTTGTCAGGCTGTAAGATCGCCCTCTCACAGGGCCGCTATAGATGGCGCCACGACCAAGTCCTGAGGAAGCTAGCCGAAGCGCTGGAGGAATGTCGAAAGGGAAGTGAAACACCGCCACCTGCAGAGGACCCCACAACCTTTGTTGCGGAAGGAGGGATCAAGAGAAGCATCAGGCCAAGAGAAACATCAAGGCCCTTCTCCCCTGACCAGGAGTGGAGCATGAGGGTCGACCTCGACAGGAAGCTTCAGTTCCCCACGGAGATCACCACCACATCCCTCCGGCCAGACATAGTTGTGTGGTCAGCCAAGGCAAGGGCAGCGATTCTCATCGAGCTCACAGTACTGATGGAGGACGGGATTGAGGCCGCCTTCGAACGCAAGAAGGCCAAGTACTCAGAGCTGGCTGCTGAGTGCCGGGAGGCTGGCTGGAAGACTACCGTCTACCCAGTGGAAGTCGGATGCCGAGGCTTCATGGGCTTGTCAACCACACGCCTCCTGAGGGACGTGGGACTCACCGGAAGAAGTCTCAGGAAGGCGATAAAGGATCTGGCAGAGGAGGCTGAAAAAGGGAGCTTTTGGCTCTGGCTTAGGAGGAAGGACAAAACTTGGGGGAAGAACACCTAACTCCAGACAACAGCCGCAGGAGACAACACCCATCAGCTGCAGGGTTGATGGGGAGACGTCCCTGTCACTGCTCCGCCACCAGGAGACGTGTCAGAAATAAAGGAGCGAAACGCCGGTGAATGGTGATTTCTGGCTGATGACCCTGCAGCTGACCCATGGGCACCGGAGGAGGTGCGACAGGCAGAAAAGCCCAGCAGGTGCTAACATCTTCCTGTATAATCCTTAGGACTTCACGAAGGCCTATGATCTTTTGTTTTTGTACCGCCCACTTAAAATCAAACTGTGAATGGTCAATTTACCCCTCACTCTCCAAACCACGACACATAACCTGGCCTTCCCAAGATCAATGAAGTCGTAACCTATTGATGAGCCAGCTAACCAGGCCTTGGTAGAGAAGGACAATTCTGATTAGATAACATGTTTCCAGGACAGTAACCGCTTCCTAACTAACAGTAACTTTAGAACATAGATGAGTGAAAATGTATTGTATTAAATTAAATGAGATAGAAAATATAAAAAATATATATTTTATATTTATATATATATTTCTGATGAGGCAAGAAGTGAACCTTCTGATCATAATGAATAAAAAATGTGAATTAGGAAAAAAAAACCTACAGCTTATCACCAAAAAAAGAAAAACATTAACACAGTAAACCATGGAGTGGACAGTTTCAGGCTTTCAGGGCTGCTTTGGGCAGCTTGTTCTGGGTCTTTAATCAAAGTGGAGGGAACCTTTGATTAATTGAGTCTTCCACAGTGTGTGGTACAGGGGATGATTTAATGTCCCCAGAAAACCTGCTGCATATTTACTTATTGTTACCGCCCTCCCCCTTACACAGCAGCTGCTGTAGAAGTGCATCTTTGTGGTGAAAAGCTGAGGAGGTGTGGGAGGTGTTATGTGGTATAGTGTTGCAATGCACAAGATATATATTGATGAGAAGCTGAGTTATGATCACAACAAGGAAGGAACAAGTCAAAGATCAACGTTGTCGTCTTGTCAGGTTTTCACTGAGAGCTCCATGAAGACTCTGTGCTTGACTCTGGGACTGGTGCTGTTATTCTGCTGCTGCTGCAGTGCCATGCGTAAGTGATCTCTGTCTTCTCACTTTCATCTTCACACTGTGAATTTTTTTTTATTGACCTAATCCATTTACCTTTCTGCCAGCTAAAGCACAGCAGCTGAACACAGCACCTGGAAACTGCTGCTTCAACTTTTCCACACGGAGATTACCATTAAATCTTGTGAGCAGCATAATGCAGAGCCACAGCTTGTGCCTAAAGCAGGCATTCATGTAAGTCTACACTTCAGAGCTTTGCTGCTTCTAACTGATGACTGAGGTGATAAGACTGAGCACAGCGTTATCTCAATAAGTTAGAATAACGTGCTAAGGTTAATTCATTTCAGGAATTAAATTCAAAAAGTTAAACGCTCATATATCATAGATTCATTATATACAGTATATAGTGAAATATTTCAAGCCTGATTAGAATGTAACACTGTGAGTTTACAATATTGAACTTTGTTACAATATTTTAGAGATACAGTATTTTTGGTTTTCACAAGCTGTATTTTCACAAGCTATTATTGAGATGCACCTGTAGTACCTGATCTACTGAAGGTGGTTGAACTGAATGGTCTCCTCGGCCTGTTTTGCAGAGTCCACACGGTTCGAGGAAAAAAGATCTGTTACAGCCAGACGTTCCAGTGGGCTTCACATGTCTACAGTCTGCACAACACTGAAGGCAGTCGTCAGCAGCACTGAGATACTGAGACACTGCCTGGTAGTCCAGGCTTACATGCATTAAGATGATATCTTTGTATGTAAATAAAGCTGATATTGACAACATTGGTATCTCTTTGGTATGTTTTCCAGTGGTGTGTGGGAGTTTGCAGTGACTAAGTTATCTCATATACCGTATCTGAGGTTTTCATTTATATTTTTTGTTTTCCAAATGCTTAGATGTTGATTAGTCGTTGTCTGACTGTACAACAATCAGGATAAGTATGGTATTTCATTTGATTCACTCATATTACTGTGTCAGTCATGTAAATGTTTTATAAAATCTGTATTTATTGTTAAAGTACAGTTTAGTTAACCAAAAACGTTAGTGTTGGTTAAAAAATGTTTTCAAAGCGACCAGAACGAGCTATTTCCAAACAGGACACAAACTGCAGGTGTTATATTTTGTTTACAGATTAATTAGGTCTCTGATACATTGTACTGCTGTATACGTTAGTCACAAACACCTTCCACACCTATGAGTAGACAGGGTCTCGTAAACTGTGTATCAGTGGTGTTCACAGCTGTTTGTGTATGTCCACAAAAGAGTATTAAACTATGGTTACGGTGGATTGGGCGTTGGTTGTAGCCTGACTAAAAGAACATGATAAGTCAGCATAATAACTAGTATGGAAAGATGGCAGAGTGATTTGTTGTAAAGATACATATACTGTATCTGTTTCCTCCGGCAATAGCACCTGAGCCTTTTGGCCTTTTTGTTAAATGTAAACGACGTTTAACCAAAGATTAAGTAAAAAGTTTCCATGACTGTAGTTAAAAATACAGTTATGGAAACACTGCACCAAAGTCCCTGCTCCACTCGTACCATGTGATTTACACTAATAGCATGATCTCAGGTACTTTGCTTCTGCCAGAGATACAATTCTTGGTGAGATAAAAATCAGTGACGTTTCAGCATTTGCAAGCCTGTTACAGAATATCTCTCTTCCTGTATAATATTTCAATTGTGTGACCACATCTTAAATCAAACCCGAATATGTCAGCATCTGACTTAAGGCATGTATGAATGCATGTTTATACACACACACACATACATATATACATCCATGAGAGCATTCATTATTGTGATAAATCAAAAACACCACCAATGGAGATTTAAAGTGCTTTGACAGTCTGAAGGATTCTTCATTTCATGAGTATATAGAGGACTTGCACACATTGACGGTTTAAGCATTACCTTATTAACTTTAATATTAAACATGTACAGTTAGAGCCAGAACACATGATCAAACAAGGAAGTGAAGCAAAACATAAAGCACATACAGTATATATATATAGATATATATATATCTATATATATATATGTAAAAGAACATTATATACGAAAGATCCATCTAAACATAAACATGTCTAAACTGAAATCTAACTTAACTTAGTGTTACTGGAAGGTAAGTGGTTCACAAGAATTGAAGAGGAAAATTCACTTTTCTGAAACTTGTAGGATCACATAATTGCTCATCTCTGGACCTAAAGAGAAATTCTAGTGTAACTGAACAGTCCTGAGAAGTCGCATTCACTGGCAAAGTTGTATATGTGTATATAAATGTGTGGACATGTGTTTTACATAGTAGGTTACAAAACAAAAACGGAAACCAAGGCCATTGAGCAGCATCTAGTATGTACACAATACATGTATTACCAACATGAACAAATCCAAGCAGGCAATATTTAATGCATTGAGAGTACAGGGTTTGTCCCTTTAGCGTTCTGCTTTAAAATGTGGGTAGAAGAAAAAAATCTAGACTAAAAATCATAGGTTAATAACCAGGATACAGGAGAGGAGTCACTGTTTAACCGTGCACATATTATGAATATCATCATCATCATCATAATAAAACCAGACAAACCCAGGGGTGGATTATTACCGGTTTGAAAATGTGACACAGGACACTGCTTTCTAATTCTTGATTGGCTCAGAGCTGGAGTTAATATTCAGTTTGATGGGTGAGCAAAGTTTAATGTTTTGTTGCATGCAGACGCATTTATGTAATTCTTAACAAGTCAGAGACACTGCTATGGCTGAACTGGCAAACGGCTGTCCTCCTGGTAATCTAAGGGTCAGATGATGAATAATTCAGCTGTTTTAATGAGTCAGGGTTTAATGACACCGGGGTTCAGGTCCATGACAACACCCATCACTTACATCACAATATAAAACATCTTTGTAATCACTAGAACCTGTGAAGTTGTAGACATAGAGGAGTCATTTGCATAATATCTTTTATTTAACTGAGAAACACACAATCCTGGCTGCTGTTTCAGAAAATCATTCTCTCCATTTGTCTTTCTGTGTGGTACAAATTAGACAGTATTTATGACCTTATACTTTTTTAATAAAACAAACCTGTCATAGGAAATCCAATCTGAAGGCCCAATAATATCCACTATTAAAATCTTTTCATTGTGTGCATCAATTTTGCCCAATGACAGATATACAGAATCCAAAGCTGACAAAGCTTTAACAAATAGTTTTTATGATCCATTATAATCATTCTACTGGCAAATGCCTTGTGTTATTGAAGAGATACATTTGCTAACTATAAGTCAATTTTAATCATCTACATTAAATAGATAACTACCCCCTGGTGAGACAATAAGATGCAATGCCATTGGCAATAGCGAATGCATCATCAACAGAACATATAGGTTTGCTTACTCACACTGAGAATTGAAATGCAAGGTGGAGGAAGGAAACTGAAAAAGCTAGTAAGTGCGAGCAAGTTCTTTAGTGTGTTAGCTGTCAGTTCTTCTGCTAATGACCTAATTACCAGTTCATCTACTGCACCTTCACTCACACACTATCTCTCCTGTGGTATCTGATATTCAGCCTGAATATGATCAGTTAGAAGTTCACTTCACTCCCTTTCCTAACACATTATCAAGTGTGTCAATGTATATAAACGTGTGTTACATTTTTGAAAGTAATGAAAAAATGAGCACAGAGGAAGGCGATAGTACATGTATCTGAATATTCTAGAAATATCTAGAGTATTATGTGTACAAATGGCTATGAACAGTTCCTGCCATGTGTTTCTTCACTACTGTACGCTCAGAGGAACTCTGATGCTTCCTCTTTGTCAGGAAATACAGGAACTAGACGTCACAGACTCATGCATTCTTCAGGAAAATAAAAACTTAGTAGTACATAGTAAAACACTGCAGAGAGACATGCCGGTGGGATATGGCGAGCATTTGCATTTCCAAATGTGTTTCAATTTGTGTGTACAAGGTGTCCATGTTGCATGTGGTAAAATTCGAGGCAGATGAATGTTACGAAATGTGTGTGTGTGTGTATGCGTGTGCACTGAGGTCCACAGTAGATGTGAGCTGTAAAACCGAAGACACAGATTATGTCTCTCTTCAAAATATTTTTCCTTTCTTCTTGTTCTTTTCCATGGTCCTGTGGGAAATAGAACAAGAGAGCAAACATAAAATATTACATGACTTGCTTGTCAAGTGTCCTCTGAGTTACTTACATCTTATAAATATTAACTATGTGTAAGTCCTTATAAGTTTCACCTGTAATTTATGACAGCTAATAGATAATATTTTGTAATCTTAACCCTCCTGTTAATTACCACAGTTCACTCACTTCACAGTGCTCTGGCTGCGTTGTTCTTTTCTGATCGTGCCATCTCAAGCATCACATTCTTTTCCTGATGTTGTTTATTAATTAATTAATTAATTATTAATTATTAACTAGAAGACAAATAATAAATATGAGGAATATTTATTGACTGGACTTTCCAGTCCATTATATGTCAATATTTCTATCTTTAAAAAAAAATAGTAGTCTTTAACTGAACCAGTCAGAAAATGCAGGTATATGATGAAGAAGGATTACTGTGCTTTACTGTGTTATCTTATCTCTAGCATTGTGAAACTAGTTCATTTGTAACCATGCTAAATTACAGTGACAACCTCAGAGGATCAGATAACTACAGATTACTGATGTTTGTATTGTTGTCCATCACTGTAGCTCAGAATATCCTGAGGAAACCTGAGGTGACTATAACTAACCTGTGTGACACACTGTGAAATGTTGAATGATTGCAACATTACCTTAGATTGACTCAATCAAATATCAGCTGTGTTTCTCCACATCTCTCCTCCACCTTTGCTACATTAGCAACTTATTACACTAGCAACATTTTTTTCACGTATTCACAAAAGTTTAATAAAATATATAATACTATATAATAACAATGCAGTATGCAGTACTGCTATTTTTGCAGCCATAGCCTCAATGTAATATTACTAGTGTGTGTTACTGACTTGGAGGCGTCCAGTTTCTGCTGCTCGAGAATTCTTTGCTGAGCCTCCCAGTTGGCCTTCTCCTCCTCAAACACTCGTCTCTTCTCCTCCAGCTCTTTGTACTGTGCCTCCAAGTTCCTTTTCATCTGCTCATGACGTCTCTCCAGCTGGAGGTGGGGTCACAACATTTCATACATTCACATATAATTGCACAGGGATACGTTCAAACTATAGATAATATCACCTGTTTTTAAAGATATTGTGGGTTTGTTACTTGGTGAGAAATTTAGCTCTTTTATTTCAGGCAGGAGGGTGCTTCATTGTCACAGCTGAGAAATCCCCATTGAATGTTTGTGTCAAGCATCCATTTTAGATACCAACTACAGCTGCAGACATTTACTTCTTCATAGACACATGCACCATCAGAATCTATCTATCTTTTACTATTACACCATTTTACAAGTCTTGTAAAATGTCAGAATCAAGAGATGGAGGTGTGGTATTTGCATGTTATTTTATACATGAACAGTGATGATGGTCAAATACAAAGTAATGAACAAGTGTTATTAACAACTCGGATACTGTTGATACTAATGTGGATAATTCACCCCGTCATGATGCAATGTTACTGCTTTACTTACAGAGGGTTGGAGCTTGCTTCTTCATTTAAGTATCTATAGTGACCAAAACTGCTGCAGTCACATGACTGACCCCTGGTGTGTCCTTTATACTGCACCAACACAAAAACAAATCCTTCTACCCACCTCTGCCTCAGAGTCCTTCAGTTTCTGCTTCTTCTCCTTAACTTTCATGTCAAACACTTGTTCCATTTCTGCCTCCATCTTCTTCATTTTCATCACATGCTCCCTTCGCTCCTCCTCCATCTGTGCCAGAGGACTCCTGTTGAGCACAGAAATGAGGTAGTTAGTGGCCCATACAGCTGTTCAATGCACTGCTGCAGAAAGAAAGGACACACTGATCCCGTCCACAAAATGCTATCAGGGTTGTTAAGCAGATCAGCATCAGACAGATGTAACTAATCCACATTTAAAAATTGTTTCTTCATTACGGTTATAGTAAATTTGAACTGTATGAGCTATGAGTTACAGTTTCAGTCAGTCACAGTGAGTTACACACATAATGTTTAGTTGGACAACTATCACTATTGTATTAATCACAATGTACACAGTGCTGTGTGCAGATTTTAAACTTCAGAAAAATGTAATATTTAGTAAGGGGTCATGTGTAATACCCCCACTGACTCTGTCAGAATCAGTTCAGTTGGAGAGAAGGACATGTATGGGTCTGATGATGTAAAAATAAAGACATGGCTAAAGATTTTGGTGCAGGAATATTATTTCCACAGACGAATCAAGTCATTTAGGGATTCAGTGCAAACACCTAAAGGTTTCCCCCTAAAGGTTTCACCATAATTTCACCATAAATGATGATTAGATAATAAATAATAGTAGTTAATGAGAAACAATATATGTTGTTCTGTTTCAAAGTGATTTTAATTATGTTGTACTGCACTAACTAAAGCTAATGAATCAGGTTTGAGGAGCTCTTAAAAAAGGGTTGGATGGAGACATCCAATATGGAGAGTGAGCCTGTGAGCAATTTCATCCATCATCCAACAAATAGGGGTTATATTGTGTTATATTATGCAGAAGGTCGCGTCTGCAAATAGCAAGAATGACTGACAGAGCAAGCAATCCAATAGAAAAATGAATCTGTCTGATTTGAACATATGATACAGGTTTGTAATGACTGTCTATCAAACTCATTTGATGGTTTGGCGCAGATTTGGCTTCTATAGGGCAATTAGCTCAACATTTAGACATTTTAAATACCACTCTGACTGTGTCTTTAGAACCAGGGCAAGTGTTAGTGTAATAACAGAGGCCGTACTTAGTGAGCTGTCCCTTGGTCTTGGATGTGTCCACTCCATTACAGGTGACAGCTGCAAGTTTCTTACTGCGATAATTTTCATAGTGGACATTGTTGGTAACATCCTTCAGATCCTGCATATGGGTCCTATGGAAAGTGGAGAATCAGAAAAAGTGAATAAATGCATCAACCAGGAGGCCTGTCAATTCATCAAGCAGAACATTCCACTAGTAACCATTAGTTCATTCCCATCCGAGAGTCTTCATTTACCTTAAAGTTAGTTAGTTAATTAGTTAGTTTACATTTGGAAAATCAATCCAAGAGGAGCAGTGGCTCACCTGATGAGCATGTTACGGAGCACAGTGAAGTCACAATGTTCCCCATTCTCCACTGAAACACAGGGGCAGGGAAGAAACATGCACGGTTCACTATTACTGCACAAGACATGTCTTATTGCAAAAATCATTCAATTGCAAGAATGAAAATCTGTGCTTTTTACAGGTGACCAGTATTACATCTGAAATGAGCTATGGGTAATATGCAGTCATCTCTGACTATGTGTTCATACAATACACAGACGCTAAAACTGCTTAACTACACATTATCGTGCTTTTGGTGAGTAAATGAATATAACTGTAAGTGTGTGTGTGTGATTATCAAAGTGATATAGACATATCATCAAAAAATAAGGAACAACACCTGGTTAAAGCAAATGGTATTTATCTCAACGGAGACATCATTCAAACATGCACACTGTATTAGGTAATGCTCATTCACACATCACTTCTAAAAAAGAAGGAATATTGAGAGTAAGGTATACTCCAACTGGAGCCAGGTTTTAGTCCATCGACATGAGCACTTGTAGTAGTACATTAACAGGACACAGCTTAGGGCAAAGAGACATCAGGCCATGATCACACAGGATAGTTTTCACATGAACATTATACACCTGCTGAACTGGAGAGGAAAAGTTGCGAAGTTAAACATCGCTCAGCTCAGTTCTACATTCAGGTTTTCCAGCCCTACTGCACGGCTCTGTTGAAAACTATTTTCTTTACATACTGGGGCAGTAGAGAAACTACACAAAAATGCGAAAACTTCACATTCATTTATTCCTATTGGCAGGACAAGACTTGGTTTGAATAGACTTGTACCATGGCTCCTATCTGATCACAGCCCGTCACTGTTGGAGACACAGACGCCACACAGTTAAAACAAACAAGAATTCCTGGTCTGTCTTCTTTCAACAAAATTATTTATGTTGAATGATTGTGAGTCTGCATCCTCACAGCAAAGACACAGTTATAGGGTCAGATGGAATAATGGAAAATACTGCTAGTGAGTACTGAATGTGTCTGGCACATCTGCAATCTGCTCTTCAAAAAATCCACTGCTCCTTATTGGTTAACCCCCATCCGCCTGGCAGTCAGTCCTCATGAGGGGAGCACAGAAGGAGGACACCTTACCATTGATGAAAGTTAAGCAGTCCTTGACCTCCCACACCAGCCACTGACCTCCTGTCTCTTCTAGAGGAGGGAGCTCTGACAGGGGGGAGGGGAGGGTTATGGTTTTTCAGTTACTGTCTGTGTCCAGCAGTGGGGGCTAAATCTGGGTCTGGAGCAGCAGGGTACATTACGGCACCTGGCCCAGTTATTTGGCCCAGATTCAGCCCAGATTTGGCCCAGATCAACACCATTGTTTGCATGTATTCAAGCTGACTGGCTCGCAGGGGGAATGTGGTTATTGGAGGGGAGCTAAATAGGGTTAAGGGTCAAAGGACAAAAAGAGGATTGTAACTAATAGTAAACAGATCTTATTTGTTGATGAATGGCAGAAAATACCTGATGCACACTTCAGTATTATTGTTTAACCCATGTAATTGTAATTGTAGTCAGGAGACGTGGACATACAGTTTGTCAGAAAACCTTTTGTTTCCTTCCTGAATCAGCATTTTCTTCAGGACACTATACAACAAAACATTCCCACATTTGTTTTGAGTGAATTTACACACAAAGTAAATAAATAAGTAATTTTTCTGACAAATTCAGTCCAGACCATGTTGCACAAAACCCTAAGAAACATTCTAATGAACCAGAATTCAACCACAGCTGAATCTAATTATTCATTAAACACATTAGTGTCCAGCAGACAGTTGGACCCATCTAGGCTGAGCACTGTAATTGCCTCATTGCATCAGGTGTTTTAAGCCTAAGCTCTTCATTTACTCACAGCATTTATGAAGGCCATGATGATGGACTGCACCCATTAAAGAGCACAAAGCTGTTAACTTGAAACATGACAACAAGCCAAGTGCTATCTTGATGACTTAAATAAGATGGTACATGCCCGTTTGCACAACACTAACTTGTCATCAACATTTACTGGCCATGAATCTAGAAGCAATGTGTTAGGAAGGTGGATCCCTGTCCTTGGTCCAGTGATACATTGGAGGCCTGTGCACATTTCTCACCCCACCAAAACATCTGACAAACCAGATCTGTATGATTTGGTAAAACAGGGCTGAGAGCAAACATTTCACATCGTTTCATACCATAGGAGCAAAGAAGGGAACCACAGCATTAGAGTGATGTTACTATTGCAACTGTAGCATCAGCACCAAACAGCCTTTAGTTTTCTCCATGACTATATTCAGCATCAGACCAGGGATAAAATAACCAAGTGGACATGAATTTGTACCAACTGAGAAACAGGACAATTTTGTTTCACATATATGTTGAGTAAATATCATCAAATGCCCCTTACAATGATTTTTATTGATTGTATGGTTGTGTGGATTTTTTTGTAATTTAGCCATTATAATGAGTGGTAATATTTTCATTGCTGCCACTCTAAATATTAATTTGGTAAGATCTGGGAACAGTGATATCCTTAATATAGAGCAAATTATAAGAGTTTCAATAGTATGAAATGGAGGAATGCCATGAATATATTACGTGTCCCTTTCATCTCACTATTTCTGCAGACTGCATACTGTCTTTGAGGACAACACTTCATTCATTATTCAGATATGATCCGACACTGTACTTGTCTTGTTTAGCATGAGATTATTGGCAGCATTTTAGCCGCACTCACTTTTGATTCATGGTGCAGTTGTTTCACTATGGTTTTTATGTAGTCCCGTTTGATCATGTCACTGCTCATGTTTTTTGCCCTGTCTTTGTAAAATCACCTTCTTCCCAGATCTCAGTACTGATGTTAAATCTGTAAACTCCCCAAATCACAGTAATATTTGCCATTACAATGTTATAACGAAAGGTTATACCGTTATTGTTGTTTGTCAATGTTCTTATGTGTTTCAAAGTATAACATGTTTAAATGTTTTGCTCTCAGATTGGTGCATTCCAGAGTTTAGAGAGGTTTTGGTAAATATTCAGCCCAAGTCTGATTTGAGCATTGGTTTGACCATCAGCCTAATGATGGGGCAACACAGCAACAGAAAGAGTAAAGGGAGATGAAGGCCAGACAGTTTAGGAGGGACACTCAGAGGGAGGAGGGAGGGAGGGGGAAAATTAGGTTGAAATAAAGTGAGGTGGTTTTGTTTACCAAAAATGCCCTCTGTCAGTCATGGAAAAGAAAAGACAAAGAAAAAAGAAAAATAGAAAAAAGAAAGAATGAAAAAGTGAAAGACTGATAAACGGTCAACCACAGATCAACACAGGTACATTACTTTATAGAGACAGACAGAGCACATCATCTTTCAGGGAGCTTTCACATATATGACAACACCAGAGAGAGCAACAACAGTTGATTGTGGCTGTTGGTGAGGAGGTCTGATGTCAGACGGGTCAGTAAATGCTTATTGCCATAGTGGTACAATATGTCAAGAGCAGCACTGACCGAAACACTGTTGTATAGGAGATTGATTGACACTGGGCTTAAAGGAGAACTTTTTACATGCGGGTCGTATTGCTTGGGATCACCTGATGGGGTACGAAGCTAAAAAACAGAGAAAAAATGCAGCAGCCTCTCTAAGATATCCCCATAGTCAGCTGGTGCAGCTGCGGGGCTTCAATGTTTCCCTAAGGGGCAATCTACACACACACAGTAGAACATTCACACATATTCACGACTCTAAACATTGTCAGAAAATCATTCAGCTTCAGAAGACAAGTCGCCTCCTTAAGAGATACCACTATGCTGAAATAATGTGGAAAAACAGAGTAAATTAAACTAGTAATAAATTAAACTCACGAAAGTAGTGTGGTACTACACCTCGATACCACTGACATCATTACCTCTCCTCCGCTGCGCAACTAACCTGGGAGAAAGAGAGGCTCAATGTCGGCAGTTTAGAGATTTAGAGATGATGGCAAGAAAGTAGACTGTCTGCTGTGCTCTGCTGACAGGGTTTCCCAAACATAGGCGATTGTGTGGCAGCGCACATTCTTATCCAAGTGCCACAGATTCATAGAGATAGAGAGAGAGAGAGAGAGAGAGAAAGAGAGAGCGCGCGCGCGTGAGAGAAAGAAGCGCACAGACATGCCAGTGGTGTGCAGGTACACTCGGGTCAATGTTCCCTCTAAGCTGCAACAGTGACTCTGGCCGCAAGTATTAATATTAAAATAATGTACCCGAGCTGCCTCCCGACCACTTACTTTAGAAAAGTCTTTATTAGCTTTATTGGTGACTCGCAACCGCTCAATGTGCATCAACCGGCGCATCACACACTGACAGCTGATTCACCCACTCCTAATTAGGCTAATGCTGTTATTATTATTTTGGTTAGTTGCCTTATTGTTACATTTAACAGTTTCTTACATCTAATTATAGTATTTAATTTATTTGTTATTATTTTATTTAAATTGTTAAATTATATTATTTATTTTCATCTGTTGACTTCAGTATTTGAAATAAAAACCTCCAGCTTTAGTTGTTTTTTGCAATAAATTCCTAGAATGAATTGAAGGATTGCCACTGCAACAGGCAAAAATTAAAGTAAAAGCTGAAGTTTAACTTCAATTTTGCTGATTGAATCTCAACATGAAACTTAAAAGACAGGGGTGTGGTCCGGGGTGGTGACCACACCCACTTTGCCACAAATTTCTACCTGGACTGCGGGAAACCCTGGCTAGGTTGCAGGGCAAACAATAGCGCTTATAATACAATCTATTTGCGAAAACGATCCTGTCGTTTAAGCACTATGGTAAGGTCACATGTTCAGCGGTCAAGGGTCAAAGGACAAAAAGTCTGACTGTATTAAAGACACACATTCATACATACATACATGATACATGATAATATTCATAAAAATTATATTACTATATAAAGTTTGCAGCTGCTAGTAGCAGTATCACACAACCAACTTTATGGCAAAAACAGCACCAGACAACCTACGGAAAAAAAGTGAAGCTCTTACACTGTACATTGCCCTTGATATGCTTGATATCAGTGACGACGAGTACTCAAACCTCAGTAATCATCTGGGAAAAAACCTGTATCAGGACACCACTACTGTTGTTTTTGTTGAAGGGAAGACTGGTTGGTTTATATGGGGAAAAAAAACAAAACTACAACTGTTAGATAACTGCATATTGCTCAGACTGTTAATGACATCTAGTGATTGAGGCACAAACAATAAAGAGAGAAATCCTCAGTCTTTAATCGAGTCATATCCTGTGTGAATCCTTGAGTCCTACTAAATGGCTGTGCTGATTGACCAAATTGTGTCCTGCCTCTGTGCATCAGTGGTTTGACAGAACAATGTTTCTCAACCTTTTTTGAGCTGCGGCACGTTTTTACATTCAACAAAATCCCGTGGCACAACAGCAATCAAAAAAGTTAGAAAATGTTACAAAAAGTTTCCAAAACAACACTTTCAATGTCTGCAGACACGTCATCAATACGTCTGACAACATACAGCCCCTTTGACTAATTAAGTGAAACTGGACAATTTCCCACGGCACACCTGACGATCTCTCATGGCACACTGGTGTGCCATGGCACAGTGGTTGAAAATCACTAATCTAGACAATGTTCCTAGCTGGGAATGCTCTTCGCCTGTATCTCCAGACTAGCTGATTCACTGAAGTTGTTCACTCTCATGAATCTGAATGAGTAGTTCAAGGCAGCAGGTACAACAACCCAAAACAACCTAAGCTACAAGGCATTGCTGATGTGGAGATAATGCGCCCTGACCACTGTGGATGACGTAAGTCCTACGGTTTGACTAATATTGGATCTATTAGCTGACATATACATAATAAATTATTAAAGTACATGCTACAAAAACAGTAAATATCGCAAACATTTTATCATCTGAAGCATTGTAAGTGAATAAAGCACAAAGTACAACACTCACACATATACTCAAAGCAATTAGACCCGACCCATTGACGACTTCCATCAGGGTTAAACTTACTCCCAGTAATTTTTCCTCCTTTAATATTGACAAGGCTTTTTTTCCACGTACATAACACATTTAGTGGGGACAGTAGTTTGTAGTGGAGAAAATGCACTGTGTGCCACACTCTCTGGAACATCAGGTTTTATCATTTCCCGTGAAGTGTTGTGAAAAGTGGAATTATTGTCAAAAAAAATGAAATGCTTCCTCTCACACACCGTCACTTTTCTTTGATACTCTGAGACTGTTTGTAGCTTGATCACAAAATTGAAGTTGTGTTTTCTTTTCTGACAGTGGACCTTAGTGTACCTACCTTCCGCCACACCCCATGGATACTGGCGACCTCTGACCTTCCTGCCGTTCACCTCGATGACCACGTTGCTGCCCACTACTGCCAGGGGCATCTTCTCCTGTATTGGGAAAACACACAAAAAATGTGTTTTACTTTTTCATTCCTTACCTTTACCTATACCTTTTTCAACCTGAGGACCCTTTGACAATGAGCACTGACTCCACACCCCATATATTTTAATAAAAAAAACCTAGGTCTTTAAATGACTAACAAGACCCTTTTATCACCTTTATCTTTCGGATGAGCTTATTGTCCTCGTCATCCTCAGTGTCTGGAAATTCATAAATTTTGATTTTGTGCTCCTGTATCTCTTTCATAATCTGAGGAAGGAGAAAGAGACAAAGTGATCAGAACAATACACAAGTGCTAGACCGACGTATGTAGCTCAAAAAGAATTTTCATGTTCTCCACTACAAACTACTACACCCACTAAATGTGTTAAACCCACATAACAAATAGTTTGACATTTTATGCTTGGTCAAAACATACATATGCCATACGTCAACATAGCATAGAGAGGGTGGACAAAGTTTAAGAAAACACCAAAACGCAGATCATAACACACCATTTTTAGTTTCTTTATGCAAACATAACTGTTTGAACTTCAAACTGTGGATTTGCTGTTGAAAAGTGTGTTGACTCACTGAAGAAAAAAGATGAATGATGGATTGACGAATGGATAAATAAGCTATTTGTGCTGAGTTATATCAGGTATGATGCAAATGTTGCACCATATGGAATTGTGCAGCTCTGCCTACCCTGCTAATGATACATACAAACCCAAATACCTGTTTTTTAAAAAGCTGGCACTCCTCGGGGGTCAGCGTGTCTGCTTTTGCAATAAGAGGAATGACATTGACTTTGTCGTGGAGTCTTTTCATGAACTCGATGTCCAGCGGCTTCAGACTGAAGGAGACACAGAAAGAAATATAACAACAACAGACCAATGACCAAAATTATTCACATCAGCAGACGTCCAGTCATTTGTTGTGCAGCTGAGCAGTAGCTTGCCTTGTGAGGGTTCTCAGCAGGTTTATCAGTCAAGAAAATGTTCCCTCTTTTTCACTGGCGCTAACAATGTTATAAAAATTTTTGTTCATATATACAGTATGTGTTTTTATGTGCTTCATCTCTAAACAGGGTAAGACTGGCAGATGCCGTTGGCCACCGTATGCCGATAAGCAGCCCTGTCAACTGGGATGCTCCTCCTTTGAATAAAAAATGATAATGCATGAATGCACGAGTTATTCCAAAAGAAGCACCACACTGTGCTACATCTTTTTAAAATAAATGTAGTTCATTGGGTCACCAGCAGAGGGACAACCGTAACCATGTACTGCATATTGTTTAAAGCGAAGCCACATTAAAACAAATTAAGTGTGACTGACATTTTTTCAGCTTATTTGATGTTCTTTTCAAGCGATGCACATCAATGTATCATTTTTGTCATTACTGTTGTCATACTAAGGGAACGTCTTGTAATAATATGTATAATAAGTGTAATAAGTGTAGCTAGTGACACAGAGCTGTGGTCAGGCCTGAGGTCTGTTGTCTGTTGGTGTGTGTCTGCTGGTGTGGGCAACGTGTGGGAAAGTGAGTGGGAAAAATATGTAGATCTTAAGTGTACTACATTGAATTCTGACATCCAGCTGAGACTATATGACGCAATTACTCTTTATTTACATGCAAGCAAATCACACATGCTGAATGTGGGCAATGTAAAATGTGTGCATATCTGTGTGTGATGTATGTATGTATGTTGATGACAGTTACTCATCCCAAGAATGCAGAATCACAAACATGGCAAAAAAACAGCTGCTCAGTGGTTCAGCAGCTCACCGGGTCAGAGATCCAGTCAGATGCATGCACGTACACATGCACGCACACGCACACACCCACACACACACACGCGCGCGCGCGCGCACACACACACACACACACACACACACACACACACACACACACACACACACACACACACACATAGCCAAGATGAACTTCAATCTTCTAACAAAACACTGTCCAAAAATGAAAGGTTATATTATCTGCATATCTATGTGTGTCTGTGTGTGTGTTTGTGTGTGCGTGAATTTACAGTTGTTTATTTAAAGTAGCAGAGAGAGAAAGCTGAATTCAGTCTTCTCCTGGAACTGAAACAAAATTGTCCAATTTATGTCTATGCAGGGGTTTAAATTTTACAGCCACATCTCAACGGCAACATACAAATGATTATTGTGCAGCTGGTGCAGACAATGCAAAACGTAAATACTAAATTCTTGCAAATTCCAGTACAGTGATGTTGGAGTGGACTTACTGAACTGTCTAAAATTTAACAGCGACTGCACAACCATATTAAATGGAAAGTGTGATTAGCAGTATTATTAAGGTTTAAACCACTTTCATTGCAGACAAATTTGATGGCAAAGAGAATAAAGGAGAGACAGAAAACAGCAAAAGTAAATGTTGAGTAAAACTGGGGATGTGATGCTCAGGCGAATGTGTCCATGTGGTATGTGCCACCACTCTTATGGGTGCAACCACTGACATGATTGAAAAAAATCAGACTTGTAGGAATCAGACCTGTCTTTAGACAACAAAATAAACAAGTTGAAGCTGTATACAGTGAACCCTCGTTTATCGCGGGGGTTATGTTCCAAAAAGAACCCGTGATAGGCGAAATCCGCGAGGTAGTCAGCTTTATTTTTTACAATTATTATACAGTGCTATAGAACGAAACCAAAGATCAAAACCTGTTTTCAGGCCCAAGCGTTTGTTTAAGAAATAAAAATAGAAGCGTTTTCTAACAAATAACTATGATAGTTTTTAGAAATACTGTAAAATAATCATTTTATTAATCAACCTACGCGGTTGGACACATTGTGACTGACGCGTATTTCACAGTTCCTCTGACTGTGCCTCTTCGTGCTGACTCCTCTGCTTGTGGGCGAGACGGTCGGGTCTAAGCTCCGCCCTTTAAAGGGCCAGCGTCTCCGTCCCGAGCACAGCCTTTTCCACACAGAGCACAACGTGCGTGCATATACTGTAAAAACAAAAAAAAAAAAACATAACAAACTGCACTAAAAAAATCCGTGAAACAGCGAAGCCGCGAAAGGTGAACCGTGTAATAGCGAGGGATCACTGTACATTTCAATATACTTCAAAGCTAAATGCTAACATCAGTGTGTTATCATGCCTTAAGACAATGGTTCCCAAAATTTCTCTGCTGGGCCCCCTTTGGGCTGATAAGAAAAATGGCGCATCCCCCACTTTGGGAACCACTGCCTTAAGATGACAATAATATACATACTAAAATACATATGAATGCCTGGAAGGTTAAAATTGTAAATTTCAATCTCATGATGGTAAATCATGTGCGTTAATATGATTCAATATGCATACGGATTCAATGGTATGTGAATCCACATAATTTTAGTGGGTCATGTGAAAGCAGAGGTCCATGTTTTGACTTGGGCTGGCTTTGCTGCCATGTTGCCCAATAGGGATATTAAGCAAACACCCCAACCGCCCACTGCAGGATGTGTGAAGTCAGAGTGTGTCTACGAGGAGATGCTTGGCTCTGTTAGCCGCTTTGAGTCTCCACTCCGTCTGCCTCCATGATTCAGTGACACAGAGCAAAACTATACTACGCATGAGCAGAGCTGTCTTACATAACCTTTATGGGTCACAAACAGTGTCTGGCAGCCTCCTCCATCTACAGCACAGACACGTATTCCCATTTGAACCATACAAAGGCTCATGTCACTGACTGGCACTGGGCTGCGATTTAAGCCTATGCAAAACAGTGTCAGTCAGTTTTACTCACAGACTCACAGGAGGAGGATCTCGACAAGCACAAAACCATCCTCCCACTCCCATCTGCTGTTTGTCAAACAGCTGACTTTATCTTCCCCTGTTTGCAACTGAGAGTCATATTATATTAGGGAAGAAACTAAAAGCATCAATCAATACTTCATCAATCAAATCACAATTTGTAATGTGGAAGAGGTTTGCTCACAAACATACATGCAGAATTAATGCCTGACTTTGACTTAGCTCTACAATACATTTAAGCTTCAAGCTTACCATTTCAGTTTTACAACTGGGAACATCCAAGTAATGCAAATGTCATAATGAGCCTCGACAAAGGAGGTTGAGGCAACTGGAGAACCTGGTATTTGTTCATCTGGTTGTCAAGTTTAAGCCTGTGTACTTCACACTGCCTTAAATGCGTTAGCATCAAGCCAAAATTTATATTACAACATCTTGGTGTGATAATGAAGGTGTTATCACAAGGTCACTGGCTTCATATATAGCTCTACTCTACATGACAACAGGCGTTTTCCACTAGGGTCACCTCGGTACGGTGGTATAGTATGGTACAGCACTACTCGACACAGTATGGTTGGTTTTCCACTACAATGGAGTGTTGCAACGTGGGCGGAGTCGTAGGTGGAGTCGTCGGCTTGAAACCTCAGCAAGCATATATGCTTGCGTCACAACAACTAAAAACAGCAGCACAACCAAACACAACAATTATTATAACAACAGTTGTCGCTATTGATCAGCCACAAGGTTGGAACCGTTTTCAGGCAATGGGACCTAGTGGAAAAGCACGCAAAGCGTGCTGTACCACGCTAGTGGAAAGTGCCTAAAGGGTCCATGGGCAAGGCACACTGGCAGTGTGTCTCTGTGTGTGTAAAGGGATGAAAAACAATATATAAATTTCCATTAACTGTAGTATTTAAACTTTTTCTGGTTACTTACCCATGTCCTGATGGTGCAATGAAGTACAGGCAGCAGTGGACTCTGTTGTCTGGCATGGATCTGCGGTTAACTCTTGACTCTGCATTCAGGAAGTCCTCACACTTACTGTCAATGTAGTTAATTACTGGCTGCCAACTGGAAGGATGGGGGAGGGGTATCAGGAAGAGGCAGAGCAAAATCAAATAACATTTTTCTTTCTGAAAAACATATTCCTCACCAGTTGCTGTTGTCCACTGCATCCCCAAACCCTGGTGTATCAACAATGGTGAGTGTCAGCTGGACCCCGCCTTCCTTGATCAGTACTTTGGATTGCTCCACCTAAAACACAACAAAATCCACATATTTTAATATGTGAGTGATAAATGCCTGGTCTTATTGATTACAAGCTTCTCAATGGAAACTCAAGTCATCTGTGAATCCTAGTTGTTGCAACATTTGTATTTGGACATTTGGATGTTGCAACATGTGTGGATTCAACATGTTTGCAAATACATTTCAGAATATGATGGTATGGCAGCAACAAGACTGGGCCAACACACACCAGCCTACATAATTATGTGACACTATGAGCTCCCTCTCAGGTTACTCTGATACATCATCACTCTGCACCCACAGGCTGCTTAGCGATTCAGAGAAACCAATATCTGCTTGTCTGATTTACCATTCATCTTAAAACTTGGTTTTTGAAACATCATGCATGGGGACATGTCGCTCATGTTGTACATCATATATGTATATGTACAGCTGGGGACAAAACAATATATGTACAGCTGGGGACAAAACAAAACTTAATTGTTAAAAGTATTTCCCAAGTGCTGTGAAATAGAGCAAATAGTTTTTAACAAAGCCTTTTCAAACATTCTAGTTTTATTTTGAATGCTTACATTGTTGTACATTCCATACAGAAATACAATTATTCTACAAAAAAAACCCACCAGGTTCAAATGATTTCTCAATTGATAGCTAAACCCTTTACTGAAGTTTTTATACTGTGCATACATATACAGATAACCCTTCACGAGATTTTACAAGCATTGAGAATGACAAATTTATCATTGCACAACAGTGGTTTGCACTATGGCTCAATAAAAAGGTCAGTTCTTAAAGGGGGTAATAATTTTGACCCTAGTGAAAGTTTTTGTGTTTTGCGGAATGATTTCATTCTGTATGCAAAGTACAACAATGTAACCATTCAGAATAAAGATAGGATGTTTGGAAAAGGTGTATTAAAAATCTTTGCTCTATTTTACAGGATATTTTAAAAACAATTAAATTTACATAGGGGGTAACTGTTACTCCCTCCAAGTCACACGCACCAGCAGTTATTTTAAAACGGGCATTTATTCAGCTCTTCCAAATATTATCATCATGGCGTTAGAACTAAAATACACAAAATGACACAATACGTTAACATAAAGTAATCTCACTGAGAATAATAAACATAACAAACACAAATACAGCAAACGTTACATCACGTACATCTGCTAAACACCATTGCTTCACACAGACATTATGTTACGCTTCTAACTAACATAAATAACATGGCTGAATTTAATGTTACGATTCAACAATTATCGTAACATTCTGTAATAGAAAATAACGAAATAAAGTTACCTCATTGGCCACACTGACAAGGGGGAGAAAGGAGGATTAAAGACCAAAATCTTCTGTAACGCGGGTCTTTTTTTGGCTTGCTGAACATGTCTGGTACGGTTCTGCGACCTGGCGGCTTAATGTCGCACGGGTGTTAAACATATATATAACGCCTAACTTCCGGGTTGTGTCACACAGAAATAAGTACCACTATCACAAAGGAGGTACCAACAGTTCCTTTGTGACGGGGGTGTGTGGAACCCAAATGCAACACTCAAGGCTAGGGGACAGTTGGAAATGTCCTTTTATTTACAGGCGTGGGAGTCCAAACCAAGCAAGCAGGCAGACGAGGCGGTCCCGGTATGGTGAGGGCTGCAGAGTAGTCGAGGCCAGGCAGGAGAGTCAAAACCAGGAGGGCAGGCAGACGCCGAAGACGCTGAGGCTGAACACGAGGTCAGAGGCAGAAGGCAGGTCGAAACACTGGGAGGCAGGCGAGAAGAGCAGGTCGAGGACAGGCTACTGAGGGCAGAGGTGAACCAGGAGGACACAGCCGTGACATCCTTCCTATTCACAGAACTATGCTCAGACAAAACATTTTTATCAATCATATAGAAATCAAATATGTATTTACCTTTTTAATGTAAATAATGAAATCTACTTTTTATAAACTGTTATGAATTGTAGTGTACTGTATTGATTATCTCTCTTATTTATTGATTTATAAGACTGTCATTCTAATGGCAGCGACAGTAACAATTTTGTCCTCAACTGTAAAAAGAAGTCATTTCCCTGCCTCTGCAGTTAACTGCAGTTTATTGGATGCAAAAGGTGATGCATCGTAAGTTAGAAGCCCTACTCATCAACGTAGTCAGGGCCCATTCCACTGATGTGGAACAACAACAGCAACAACTTCTGATTTCAAAGTATTGGACAGAATTTATTAACCAAAAATGACAAATCAGTGTTGATAGTTCTGGCTCTCTGCGAAATGGGCAGACAACCTCTCAGTATTTAAGAACAGACTTAAAACCTAAAGTCTACAGTTAGACCTGGTTCAACTTTGGTCTGTGATCAGCTCTAAGTTATGCTGCCGTAGGCTTCAATAGTCAGGGGACATGTCATTCAGACCTTATCCTTCTCTTCCTCTGCCTTCTTTCCACCTTCAGTAGATCCATGTCTCCTGAATGCTCATTACTAACTCAACAGCTTCTCCGGAGTCCTTGTGCTCTTTCTTTACAGAACCAGGTGCAGCAACTTCTGGACCATCGACTGTGGTGGCAGCTGATCCAAAGCTACAGGATTCAGATGTATCTCTTATACTATTATTATTTTCGATACTTTTCTCGTTCTGTATTTTTTTTCAGATTCCAGAAAACACAGAATGAGGTGTTATTATTCTTGTGCGAGCACATACACTTGGTGGACTTGTAGGTGAATGGTGGATGGTGTACTTGAAGGGGAATTGAATTACGGGTACGCATCATCAGTAGTGTTCCTTTGGGTCATAGGGTGTTTCGGCCCTTAACACTATACACCCTCTCCAGAGGCGGCCAGCTGCAGGATGATCAGACCTGAGCTTGCGTCCCAAGCCCAATTAGCCATGGAAGTCACCTTGTTGGCAGACATCTCAGGGGACTATGCATGGCAGGGGCGTCCGGTTCCCTGAGTCAGGCCTAGACTGGCTGACCGCATACCTCCTTGCACTACTTGGGGGCCCAATTGGGGTCGTTCCTCTTCAGCCAGAGCCACTGGCTGCTCCTTTCGGCTGCCTCTGATGCAGCTTTGATGGCTGTGCGCAGGCTCTGGCCTCTGATTCCCAAGTCCCTCAGAAGTTTTGTGGTAGATGTTCCCACGAAGCCTCTGCACCCAACCTCCACTGGGTGGACTTCAGCATTCCAGCCACGATGTTGGGCTTCCGCAGCCAACTCGGAATACCGCAGGTGTTTCCGCTCAAATGCCTCCTTCATGGAGTCCTCCCAGGGTACAGTGAGTTCACCTATGTATACCTTCTTTAGGGAAAGGGGCCAGAGCACCAGATCAGGCCTTAAGGTGGTAGTGGCGACCTCTGCAGGGAACATAAGCTGTTTGCCAATGTCTGCCAGCATCTTCCAGTCGTGTGCTGGATCGTTTTCCATCCAGTGTGGAGACGAGGCTCTTCAAGACTTGGTTGTGGCGCCAGGTATACCGTCCCTGGATGAGACTGGTTTTACACCCTGTTAGTATGTGTCAGAGGGAGGCTGGCTTGGCGCACAGGATGCACGCAGGATCTTCGCCAAACCACTGGTGGAGATTGGTTGGAGTTGGAAGGACATCGTAGGTGTCTCTGATGGCGAAGCTCAAGCTCTTTGCCTCCATGGCCCATACATCCCTCTAGCCCAACTTTCTTCTTTCGACACCTTCCCACCGCGTCCACTGACCCTGTTTGCCAATGGCGACTGCCTCGGCCCATCTTGTGGCCTTCTCCTGACGCTGCACTTCCTCCACCACCATCTTCCTCCGCAGTGGAACTTCTCCAGGCTGGACGGCTAGTTGTTAACCCAAGGCCTCCTCTTCCTTGCTGAACATTCCCCACGATATCGGCATGCCTGAGAGCTGCTGTCGCCTCTTCCACTGCTCTTACACTCAGTAAGGTCATGGAAGGCTACTAGTAGTACACAGGGAATAAATTAAAGATCTAACATAGTATAATCAAAATAATAAATGGATTTTTGCTTGCTGCTTTAATTTAAAACAGTAAAAGCCACCAAACCTCACTCTCACATACATTCACATTAAGTCCTACTGATCCATCATTTCCTGCAGCTTGTCCACTGTTGCTCAAGTTTGCAGTACTTTCACAAGGCCATGGTTATTTTAGGATGCCCTCTTTAATTGAAAATGCAGCCCTTTGGCTCTAACACAAACATTCTTCAGCTTCAACAAACCTTTAGATAATCCGGTACAGCGTATGTGCTAAAAGTCTGTGTTTGCACCACAAGTGTTTGTGCATGACATGTCAGCCATCTCAAAACCAAATCTGCTATTTCCAACATTTCTGCAAAGGAAAACAGACTGGGAGAAAACCTCAAGAATGCTGTCAGTCTCAACACCATCATTTAAAAGAAATCTGATCTGGGAGAATGTGAGTGACACAACATGAGGCTGTTCTGAAATGTAAGATCTATGATCCTGTTTCTCCAACTGCAGTCTCAGACCACAGCACTCATGACAAACAAATGGACACATGCTAACTGCGATAAGCAGGAGAATGTTTCTGACTGGGGTTCGTGAAGTTTGATGTCAGCAATTGACAGAAAGTCAATGTGGAGCATAAGTATCTAAATGTGTTTAGTCTTGCCAAAACATTTTTTACAGTGCTGGTGCATAGACAGAAAACATAACTGCTGTTATGTGGACACTGCATATTTTTGCGAGTACAAATCCTTGAGACTGGTATTGATATTCGGTCTGATACCAATATCGGGACACCCCAACTTCCCCCAACTTACAGTTTCTTTCTTTTTGCGACTGAGGATCAATGTTTACTCTTCCAAACACAAGCAGCAGTACAACAGCCATTAAACTAAAACTGACAAAATGTCAACATTTGCAAATTAATCAGAGTCCCAGTACAACTTTAATTCTATTTCTGGAGCTTTCAACTGTATCTCATAGTCATAGTGTGTGGGGCTACTTTTACTATTATGTAGAGTAAGATTTATATTTTAGGTGTGCAAAGTTGCCATTTTCGCAACCAATATTCACCTGTAACATAGTAAAAAGAAAATGGGAGCGCATCTTCAGAGACAGGGCTGATCCATAGGCTTTTCCAGTAAAAAGTATAGAAGATTCATGTCTTCTGGGGTAAGTCTCTACAAGCTTTGCAGACCTGAACCTGGGCAGTTTATTTCATAATTCCTGATAAGTAGGGACATTTGGTATTTTAGTTTATCATTCACTTATCATTCTCTTACATTGTGACCTCCACAGCAGAGCTTGCCTAGAATCTACAAGTCTGACACCACTTTCCAGTTACACAGAACTGTCTCAGATGTAAAAACATATTTAGTGTCTGCTTACATATTACAGACTGTCTTTTGCAAAAATCCTCTGGCTTTAAACCGAAAAAAATTTACCTGCAGTGCTTACGACGCATTCAGTTTGCTTCAATTACATGTCGTAATAACAGGTCATTCAAATAATGTACTAGTCTGCCTTCACTTTGCTGTGATCTCTCATTATTCTTTATTTACTGCTGATCATGTACCTTGTATATAGAATGCGCGATTGTACCATTAAGCCTTGAATCAAGTCTTGTGACATACCAGCCCCAGATCTGTTATCTGCTGAAGTTATCATGAAATAAGTAAATAAACCACATAGGTCTGATTTTCAGTCTACTGTCCATTGACCTCTAAGAATTTAAGAGTTAATAAAGGTGAAATTCCAAAATAAAACAAACGTCAAGACTTAAATCAAATCTATATACACAGTTGTATGTATAATAAATGTATGTCATGGACTCAAGGTGGATTCTCATCCAAATCCATGCTTTTCTTTGTCTATTCCCTGTCACCACTCATGCCATGCAATGTCACTGCAGTCAATTCTGGTATGAGAAGAAAAAAAGGGAAGCGAGGAGACGTGGGTGGAAAAGAGGTAGAGAAGCTCCTTTAAGCCCCTCTCACAGTTCTTCAGCCTTTTGCCAAACTGTTTCTCGTCCCTCCCTCTGTCGTCTGCTGCTACAGACGTAGCCTCTCATAAGCTGCCTTGTCCATAAAAGGACAAAACTAGGCCATGTGGCCTTGCTGCCTCCCTCTTAGTTCCACCATCCACCATACAATAATACTTCACTCCTCTCTATTCCTCCTCTCATAAGTACTCATAAGTGTTTTGCTGCCTCTCTTTTCTTCTATACAAGGTATGTACACAAAACATACTCTGATAGGAAACTATTGACTCAAACTCTATTTCCTCTACACACACACACACACACACACACACACACACACACACACACACACGCACGCACACGCACACACACACACAGGAAATATTTTTCAGAGATGTACAATGATTTCCTTCAATTTGGAATCACATACTCCAATACCAAGCAACTTCTGCAGTGAAGCAGTTGCACAAATGGCAAAATCACAAAATCAGTGTGTGTGTTGTCGTGGCAGGAAAACAGACAAGAGGCTGTGTTTCCTTTTCAAGTTAACAATCCCCTGTCAGAATGATATAGCACATCATAAAAGATATAATGTGAGCTGTGAGGCCTGATAGAGATGCTATTGTGCGAAAGAATGAGCACCTGCACGGTCTTCTTGATGCGCTGGGAGGGTCCAGGGTAATCCTTTGAGTACAGGTCAGTCAGGAACAGAGAGTTGATGAGTGTTGATTTTCCAAGACCAGACTCACCTGTAAACACAGACATAAGATATTTATTGATCCACAGTGGATTTTTTGATGTTACAGCGGCCCACAGATATATGCAATAAAGTACAGAGAAATAAAAGAAAATTAATAAATAAAATGGTACAAACACAATATGAACATACCAAAAACAGACTGCTGTCTTCATTTTGGGACAAACCAATGACAGTTTATTTGTCAGTGTCACACGTACATGTAGGTCAACACGATATATAGTTTGAACATTAAAATCGCGATGTGTGCATATGCGAGTTTCACCTTGCAGGGACATGCGATATTATTAAAGGCAAATTAAAACCATATACGTCACGCTACAGCTTTTGTTCTGCTTGGACTAAAACAGAATTTAACACTTCTCTATTAAATATCTACCAGAGACAGTGTATATTTGCCCAATATCATTTATTTTACTCCATTAGACAGAGTTTGTGGCTATTTGATGTGCGACATGCAGTTTCCGCGTGCACAGCCCTGTCCCCCTCCCCCGCTCCCAATAGAAGAGAGAAAAAGGCGAGCGCTGCACTTAATACAACCATTTTATTGCAGTACATTTACATTATATTGTGAATGCTAGATTTTAAAATAACGCAATATATATTGCAGACAAAAAATATCGCAATGCCAGTTTTTTCCAATATTGTGCAGCCCTACATACATTGAAAACATACTCATAGGAACAGGCCTGTATTGCACAGACTCTTTCAAACACAGCACCTCAGGGTCAGACCTGAAACATGGAAAATTGAAAGTAGATTTTTTTTGGTTTGAAAAGGAAAAGGTCAAGAGATTGTTTGCCCTCACATATATAGGGAATAAAATATTTCCTCTCCACCTCCTGTAAACATCCCCATCCATTCACTGCTTCTCTACCTCACTCAGTCAGTGCTTACCTCATAATATAAATCTTCCCGTTTCATTGCACACTATGCCATCTTTCCTCTCCCATAATCTGATACCGCCAGTCGCACACACACACACACTGCAAAAAAGGGTAGTCTGAATATAAGATATAAGTACTAAATTTGAGGCAAATCTACTTAAAACTAGTGAAATTATCTGTCCATGTAGCAAGAAAATTTGACTTAATTAGATGGTCACGTTCAATTTAAGATTTTTCTGTAAAATGAAGGACTAAAAATAAGTAAATAGCCTTTAAAACAAGGCAAATAATAAAAATAAGATTTTAAATCCCAAGTTAAAGTCCCAGATAATTTGCAGTGCACACAAACCGTGATTAATGATGGAGCCTCGGGCTCGTGCCTCATAAATGGCTTATTGGAGGATTAACGCTGAAGTAAAGAGGGCTGCATGTTCCTGAAAGATCTTTGTACCACACTCACACGTTGTATCTGGACACAAAAGCATGGTTTTCCAGAGAGTTGCAGTAACATATATGTTTTGGGGAAGTGGGCGATCCGATTTAATACCGGTATTGGGTTCCGATCAGGACTTAATTCACGGATTGGAAATGTCCAATCCAACTGGCAAAAATTTCAGAAAATTTCAGAAAATCCTTTCCACAGTTTACAGCCAGGTAGCTAGCATGTTAGCATTTAACAGCACCGGGCTAAGGGCAGCGCTCGCATTTTTCTCTCTCCCATACTGGAGAGTGGCCACATGCGCTAGACAAAACACACACGGAGCGAGGGAAGGAGGTGGGGTTGTGCACGTGGAAACTGCATGTCACACATCAACAACAACAAACTCCGTCTAATGGAGTGAAATAAATAGTGAACAGAGTAAAATCAATGATATTGGGCAGATATACACAACCTTTGGTAGATATTTAATAGAGCAGTGTTAAATTCCAAGCAGAACAAAAGCTGTAGCATGACGTGTATGGTTTTAATTTGCCTTTAATAAAATCGCACGTCCCCGCGATTCGAAAATCAAGCATGTGAAAATTGCGATTTCGATGCTCAAGCAATAAATCGTGCAGCCCTAAATAATGAAAATAATAATAATAATATCCAAATTCAGGTATTGGGATTGGTTCGGAAATGAAAAAAATTGGATTGGTGCATCCCTAATACATTTAAGAGCAAATCTGTGTGCGCAAACATCCCAATTGGACCATCGCATGGAGGGTTCCCTAAAATTACCTCCAAGGCTAACGTAACATTCATTCATTCATTTTCTACCGCTTTATCCTGTTAAGGGTCGCGGGGGGCTGACATCGGGCGAGAGGCAGGGTACACCCTGGACAGGTCGCCAGTCCATCGCAGGGCCAACACAGAATACATATACAAACAAACAACCATTCACACTCACATGCACACCTAAGGACAATTTAGAGTGGCCAATTAACCTAACCCCCACAATGCATGTTTTTGGGCGGTGGGAGGAAGCCGGAGTACCCGGAGAGAACCCACGCAGACACGGAGAGAACATGCAAACTCCACACAGAAAGATCCCCCGAACCGAGATTCGAACCAGGGACCTTCTTGCTGTGAGGCACGAGCGCTACCCACTGCGCCACCGTGCTGCCCAGCTAACGTAACAACCAAGTCCTGACTGACAATCCTGTCAACAGAAAGTCCTCACCACATGCTTACATTTCAGGAGCTTGATTAAAAACTAAAGCCAAACACAAGCAAGCTGACAAAAACAAACAATGAACTTAACGACAGAATTTGTCCCAGAGGAAAAATGGACTGTTGAGTTAGAATGTATTAATTGTAGCTTACTCATATATTAATCATTACTTCATCAATTAATTCCACAACACCTGCTCTCTGCTCTGTGTTAAATCTCACCAGGTCACTGAACCAGGTGTCAAGGCCAGAGAAAGTCAAAGGTCTTAGCCTGTCTTTCTGCCCTTCATGTCCCTTCTGAACGAGGCTTGTCCAGTCTTGTCTCTAGTGCAGGGGTGTCAAACGCATTTTGGTCTGGGGGCCGCATACGGCCTAATCTGATCATAAGGGGGCCAGACCAGTAAACTCATAGATTCTATGTAATTACACTTGGACTTACTGTATCTTCTAAGATACCTATTGTTTCTTCTATGTCAGCACATCTGCTGTTAGTTCAGTGGCAGTATTGTGTCATGTTGTCTGCCCTGACTAAAACAGTGCGCCCCAAGCAGACAACATAGGAAGTGCATATGTTGAGGAGTTTGACCTCTGATGCTGATTTAACCAAACTGACCACCACAGGGCTTCGGTCAGAAAGCACAGGAGACATCAATGGTTTCCAATGTTTACTGCAGAACTGTGCCGCCATACGTTCTGGTACAGTGCAGTTTCTGAAATATCACAACAAATAAGGAACCAAATTATCACTGTGCACTTATATATGCAGCCAAATACAGTAACCACCTCAAAGCAAATAAATACATCTCAATGTCATCCACTTAGTAGCCACTTAGTCCACTTAGTCATCCATTTAGTAGCTCTAACTTTTAATTATGTAGCAGACACATGTAAGCCAAAGGTACTATGGAGGCTACCAGTCATAACAAACTTCCTCCAGCTCAGTTAGCTTATAGATGCTAACTCGCGATCATGCTAATGGGTGAAAATGAACGTTTTAACGAGTGTAAATACACTCCAGGAGCTACACATCACTATCAGTAAAGGTAAGTTACATGTACACATTCATTTGACATCACCATGAACGTAACCTACATCGTCAGAAACTGCCGTACTACTGTAAACAACAGCTCGGTCGGTGTACTTGAGGCAGGAAAGGGAAGTGTCTAAACTGCCTACAAATTAAACTCTCACTTCAAAACAAAGGCATGAATACAAACTAATTTCTGACTTGGAGAATTCTTAACAGCATATTTATTTTTTAAAAAATGTAGTTCATGATTTTTTGATTTTTGTGTATTTTTTCATATTGCAGATTTATCCCAAGGGTCGGACTGGACCCCCCTGGCGGGCCGGTTCCGGCCCGCGGGCCGTACGTTTGACACCCCTGCTCTAGTGCTTATGTGATACTGATATCTGTTGTCCCATAAGTCAAGACTGAAGTCAATAATCAAACCTAAACACTACTAGCCACAGGCCTGAGTTACTGGTCAAGCAATAACAATGTTTAATTCCAACATCACAATGGATGCTGAGCAAACAACAACAGACAAAGACTGGCTCCTGTGGAAAACAGGTTTTTATACACTGTAATCTCTGGCACAAATACAGCAGTGAGGCCTTGTACTTCTATCTCTGCACATCATGTATGTAAGAGTGAGAAGAGAGCGGACTTAGCTTGAATATTTGAACAAACACAAGTTTCACGTAACTCCCCCCCCCCCCCCCCCCCCCCCCCCCCCCCCCCCAGATTTCAGACACGCTGTCAGACACTCCTCTGGCTCTGATTGGTTGTTTTGTGTTGGAAGCAATGGATTCTTGCAAATCGCAGTAGGTGAGACCAAAGGAGAGAATTTATTGTGTACTTGTTGGTCAAGGTATAGCCACCATCGCGCATGACACCAGCGCTGCCCCTTCCTACGCGCTGAACACGCGCTCGTAGGGCCCCATGATCCATGGGGACCCCATTCTGCACGAGGGGAAGCATTCTCTGCAAATGCACACAGAATGTGCACCGCACCCGTGTGTCGAGCATCGAGTCATCCCAAGGAAAAAAGCGACATGTAATCTGACACCTCACCAATGATTGACATGCTGGAGTCACAAACAGCAGTAGCTTCAGTCCCTAGGGGCAGGTCTGTCCCAGTCAGCCTTCCTTGCTGAGCTTTAATTAAATATTGGTTCCACATGACAGGGGGACACGCAGTGCCAGCTCTCTGTCAACAGACTCATGATTTCAACGTCAGTGGCAGACTGGCAACCTTTCCAGCTCATCTCCACTGCTCCTCTTCCTCTCTCTGGGCTCCATCTCTGTCATTCAGCCTCCAACCACATTCAATGATGTCCTACTTCACTGGTTCTGCTGCTAGTGATGCAGTTTGTAATCCATTTTTTTGATTTACAAAACATAAAATGTTTTTATCTACTGACAAACCATTTGGAAATAAAGGACATCGCTGGTGTGTCTTATTAAGCAAATTGGTAATGATTGGCTCTGAGCGAGACTATATTATTTGTAGGATATTCTTCCACTGTCGTGGAATGAAACAATGATCCCAGGATTTGTGTACAATGTGTCAATGTACACCATTGACAAAAGATTAGAAACAGCAGCTATTTTGCCCAAATGTGGTGTGGCATGTGGTTTTTATGGTCTAACAAATAACTGCCATTGTTTTTTGGTGTAATAATGACGTGTACTTGAATTTTTTTAATTTATAATACGAGGGTTTCCGCTACATGTAATCTTCCATTGTGCATCGCCACAGCAAAATAAACCTTCAGAATGATAATTTTTTTATGTTGAAAAAAATTATAAAGTATTGTATGAAAGGATACAATACAGATTTGCACACATAATTTATGTTTGAAATTATAATTCAAATGACATGAAATGTGACACTTTGCTGCAAATAGCCTTATTTTGAAAAACCAACACCGGGGTCACCACCTGCCTGTCTGGCTGTGAAGTTACTGCGAAAGATGGAGAGCGACGACAGTCCGAAGTAGAGGGAGAGAAAAGGGTGAGAGAAAGGTACCTGAGCTAGGTTACGTTTGATGCATTTTTGCTCAAATCCGTGACATCGCTAATGTTTTAGATGAATTACAGAAAAAATCCTAACTGGGGATATATTTGTTATAGATTGATTTTGTAATACAGAATGGGCATTGATTGATTGATTGATTGATTGATTTGAACATGTAACAAGTGAATTGGACAAAATAAGATACATAACGATAAAGCAAATGATAATACACGACCGAAATGTTCAGAAGAAAGAGGGATTATTTTTATTTTATTTTTGTACCATTGACACTTGTTAAAGAGTAAAAGGCATATTTTGCTATTTAATTCTGCACCCCGCCAGTCCTCCGCCAAGACCTCACCAACCCGGACCACGCCCCCTCCCCAGACCACGCCCCCCAGGGGGGTAAGGACCTACCTCCCCCACGGTTTTAAAAAATCCTGAAGGAAACCCTGAATGCTTTCAAAAGATTATTCAAAAGCGATGAGGTTATGGCTAAATATGCTCAATAGTTCAATGTAAGCAAGTACAACACCTATAGTTAATGATGATTTCAACACAGCTTGCTCTCACCGGCTCACTTACACAATTGTTGGTCCTATGCTTCACCAGTGGTACAGAGTCTACCCAATAAATATCAACAACGTACCTGTGATTTAAGTTTTGAGGCAGCTCTGATGAAGTCAAGGATTTTATGTCCTCCTTTCATTAGGGATTCACAATTTGGCCTGATAATATTTTCAGATCTGGTATGAATGGGCAATTGTTGGTGGGGGTGAAGATTTCATTTAATCACCTGTTTTGCTGTTTTGTCTGGTCCCTCCAGCAAAGGCCTAGCAAGCCTGGATGTCAGGGTGAGAGACATGGTACGACCTCAACAGGTCACAAGGCTATCACAGGGCAGCATGCACAAACAACAGTAACCCTCATATTCCCACCTACTGTTTAAATTCTCCAGTTAACCTGACCCCACATCTGCATGTGTTTGACCTGTGGGAGGAAACCGGAGAAAACCCACAGTGACACATGGAGAACTTGCAAATCCCAGCCAGAAAGAGCCCCGGTTGAACTGTGATTCAAACGTCAGGCTTCTTACTGTATGGCACATGTGCTAACCACTTCATCTTATCTACAACCAGGTATAATTAGATGGACTGTGAGACAGAAAAACAAACATACAAATGATCAAATGGGCCTCTCATGGAATTCCTTAGATTCCTCTTTCTCTCAGCCCTGAGGCAGCAACTGGCCCCGTCTCACATCGTGACAGGCCTACCCACAGCACCCAACACAAATTCACAAATATCTATAACAGATGTGTGAGGTCTGAACCTCAAAGTGTGAAATAACACATCTGGGGAACATACAGGCAAAAATGAGCGAAGTGTGGGGAGTTACACGAAGATGGTGGATGTGAGGAAAGTTGTGTTCACTGAACGTGTACTGCTGGCAAAGATTATTTTCCATTGTTGAGGCTGAATCATACGGCCTTCAGGGGTGGCGTGGGGGGGGCAGAGGTCAGTGGTTTGGGAAAGATAAGAATCAGCAAGTCCAGCAGAGTCTATGGAAGTGGCGACTCCAGAGTAAACAGTGTCACCATCCAGTCTGACATAGGTCCACATCCACGTGGGCTGGCTACAGTAGCCTAGGAGGGACACCATCCAAGTTTTTCTAAATTAAAATCAACTGCTCAACAGTGATCAACCAAGCCTAGGACTACATCTGACAGAACTGGCGCATGCTGGATCATGGCAGACATGTGCATCTTAAAATAGATATGCAAAGAATGGGAACAGAACAGGGATAAAACTAGGAAGAGGAAGAGAAAGAGAGAGCGAGAGACAGAGAGAGCGAGAGAGAGCGAGAGAGAGAGAGAGACTTCCTGCAGAGGCCTGACCAAGCATGCGTGCATCCTAATCCAAGCCAACTGTGTGGCTTGTTGTGACCAGAGGCAATAACGCATCTTTGTAAGGAAGGCCTGTAAACATGCTACTGTCCATTAATAATGACTAAGTGTGTCCAACTTTAACATGGCTGGCCGAAATGACCAGAGAGTGGGATTAGTGGCATCCAGATGTGAAGTAGCTGACCGCTGTTAACTCAATACACATTTCTCACCACTCAGACCAGACCACAGTATGTTGCTATGTCTGAAATATAATTATGACCCTACAACAATAGAAACTTTGCTTTCTTTAAGGAGTCATCTTAATCAAGGAGATATCTTTCTGCAAAAAGACACAAGTCCCAACTTGTAATACCTGGATGTGACACCCAGCCACTCCAGTATTTT
Organism: Trinectes maculatus; assembly: GCA_016785345.1. NCBI lineage: Eukaryota > Metazoa > Chordata > Actinopteri > Pleuronectiformes > Achiridae > Trinectes > Trinectes maculatus. The sequence continues at coordinate 152,919 of JAFBJQ010001498.1, forward strand.
AATGCTACAAATCACAGCTGTGTAAGGACCATACTACATTTCAGAGAGTGTGGACAAAATAAAACCACCAGGACAATGTAACATAGTTTAACAGCTCATTCATCCATCCATTTTCTGAGTATACCGAATGTCTGTAACTACCCCCCTGTAGTTTCTCCTGGGCGGTGCTGAGACATTTCCTGGGCAGACTGAAAATAGGATTCCAGTGACGATGGATGTGACGCAGAACTGAAATTGTGATTGGCTCCTCTGTTGGATGCTCATGCTCCTTGTTTTGTCAGTACAGTGGTTTACTGATCAACTTATTTCACGGCAGAAACTTTGACCCGTCCAACACGTCAAAGGACTAACAGGTATTAGTCCTAACGTCTGGGTGCTAATCCAATCAGATTGTATCTGGATAAGAATTGATTTTGGTCACCTTTGCACCTGGTATTTCTAGTCCTCCTTTGTCCTCCATTATTGACAACAAATTAATTAAATGGTCCGTGTGATCAGGTGCAAATATTATGGCAAAGAAATCCTGTTTTACTGAGGGTCACTGGACTATTATTTTAAGACTCTAAAGCCATTTATTGTTGGTAACAAAACTAACAGTCTACAACTGAACAGTATGTACAGAGGGGCTCTCACTGAAATGCAGATGTACACTGATACTGTTGTTTAGGAAAAACGTACAACTAGGGCAGATGTGACTGTAAACATTTACAGTCCCTGACAGAAGTTCTGTTGCTTATCCATGTTGTAGAAACAAAAGCTTATAACCTGACTTTAAATTCATCCATTGGTTTTAGAAATGACTCACATGAAAGATGAAACTCTCCCAAATGAGGTGTAATGTATGAAAATAAATTTGCTTCACTGCAGAAATATTGATCATTTAATGAACACAGAAAGGTCAGATTTTGGCAAGACAAAAGTTCTGTCGCCCACAGAAAGTAATGCGAAAATCAAACAAATAATTTACTTCAAATACAAAAATATGTTTCATAACATTGGTGAATGAAGTTGTTGTGCTCTTAGAGCCATATTTAATATTTTGTATGACTTCCATGAGCTTGAAGGACTGCATCCATGCGATTCAACAATGATTCATACAATTTATTGATGAAGTCATCAGGAATAGCAAAGAATGCAGTAGGTAGCTAATAATTCTTGATATTTTAGGCTATTGATATTGCCTTCCACCTTGCAAATGTTTCACACACCCCCATACTGAATGTAACCCCAGACCATGATCTTTCCACCACCAAACTTAACTGTTTTCTGGGTGAATCTTGGATCCATACGGGCTCCAGTAGGTCTCCTGCAGTATTTGCGGAAGCTGTGGAGTAATTCAACTGAAGAATCATCTGAGAAATCCACCTTCTGACACTTTTCCAGCATTCATCCGTTTAGCAGGCTGTGGGCCTTGGCAAATGCCACACGTTTTTTTAATTGCCTTTTGTTTAGTGCTGGCTTCTGGGCACTGATTCAACCATGGAGGCCATTTCGAGACAGAATCCTACAAACTGTTCGAGTTGACACAGGGACTTGAGGTGACCAGGCCTGGTGGAGCACTGCTGCAGTGGAAGAGGGACTGGCTTTGGATTTTCTAACCAATAAACGTTCCTCCTGAGCAGTTGTCTTGCGGGGTCTGCCAGACCTGGGCTTGTCAAAAACATCTCCAGTCTCTTCAAATCTTTTTTTAATTCTTTGTACTTGACGCTGAGACACATTAAAGGTGCCAGTCACCTCTTCTGTGGATCTGGTCTTCAGCATCTTGATAATCAAGGCTTTGGTCGCAGGGTGGATTTTTGGCATGTTGTCAGAGGTCAAGTTGCAGTTCAAGTGAAGGTCTGGGCTGCTGGGGTTCTTTTTATACACACCCACTAATTAACCGATCAATTAGTGAGCACAGGTTAAGCTGTAAACTAGGATTGGGTGCATTGTATGACAAGGCGACAGAACTTTTGTCTTGCCAAAATCTGACCTTTCTGTGTTCATTAAATGATCAATATTTCTGCAGTGAAGCAAATTTATTTTTATACTTTACACCTCATTCGGGAGAGTTTCAGCTTTCATATGAGTCATTTCTAAAACCAATGGATGAATTTAAAGTCAGGTTATAAGCTTTTGTTTCTACAACATGGATGAGCGACAGAACTTCTGCCAGGGACTGTATTGGTCATCAACCACATTTCAAATTTAACTACTGGAAAAATTTATTTATTTATTTATTTTTAATTATTTGCTAAATTTGTTCTTAGACTCAATCCTATGTGTCATCTTGTGGTCAGTAATTAATGAAAATTCTATGTGAAATAGGTTACTGGCTGCAATAAAAATATAATATCTATTAGATTGTCATGTGTATCGAACTATACATACAGTATATCACCCTATGAGCACCCTGCTCTCTGAAAAGCCTGTGACAGCCAACCTCAAGTTAGAACAAAATTTCAATGCAATCCATAGTTCAGTTGACTATTGTCAATTTAAGTAAAATTTACACTACCGCATTATGAATCTGACCTTTCTGACACACAATGCCAGTTGTGACAGGTTGACATTTCAACACTATCATTCTGTTAACACAAGTGCTATGGACATGTGTTCTGGTCAGTCCCAAATAAAACATCTTAACATCTGTCATTGTTTGACCCATACATGTGTGCCAAAGGATAAGGCAACCTGACAAGAACGAAATCTCAGAGACTCTGTATGAGTAATGTATGAATAGTTATTAAAAGCCACTTTGACATATGCTGTATTGGTTTAGCTTTGATATATTATTCCACATACAACTGAGATCTGCTATCAAGGTCAGAGTCCAAGAGAGCTTGTGATGTGCTCTCCTCCAGAGCGGCTGTAGAAAGCGGAGGCAAAGTAGTTTTTAAGTGCTCTCTTTGTAACACATACAGACACAGCATGAACTTCCCCTCTCCTCACAGCTCTCTCCAGGTCTTATCTGAATCTCGGCTCTGCTCAGCTCTCTGCTGTGCTGGCACTGGGTCGTACTAATCTTTCCAAGAGTTTCAATTCAATCAGCCAGCTGGACATTGGGACAGGAAGCCGCCTTTTCCCTTCAGAGAGAGGCAGAGAGAGAGGGAAAAGACTGTCTGACACAGAGGAGGAAGAAAAGACGAGGGTGAAGAATAGGAAAATACCAAGAGAGACATTTCTGATGCCACCGTGTCTCAGGAAGTGACCCAATGATAGCAGCACATGCAGAGCTCCACGTGGCCACAGCACGCACCTACACAAGCTCACAGTGTGGTCAATGTGTGGTCATTCAAAAAATCCAATGAAAAACAAGACCACTAGCACCACATAAGAAGTGAGAAATATCACAAGCCAGAGCAGAGGCGGCTGTATGAAGGCTGCTCATCATATCTTTGTGTGTGTGTGTGTGTGTGTGTGTGTGTGTGTGTGTGTGTGTGTGTGTGTGTGTGTGGATAGGGTATGTGAATTGAGAGCCAAGAGGGCTGAGACGCTGAGACGGGTGAGTGGAGAGAGGGCCCCATCTGTGTGAAGAATTGAAAAAGGATCAAGTTGATTGCTGTTCTCTCTGTTTCTTTCCCGAGGCATCACTCTTGCATCTCTGTCTCCCACTTGTCTCCAGCGGCTGTTTACTGAACAGGAAGCTAAAACCCCAGGCAGACATAATTAGGGCTAAACGCTTCTTTGTGTTCATCTCTATCTCCTTTCACTGCACTGACCGTGGTCACCACACGATACCCAGTGTGTTTCATGACCTTGTAACTAATTTTAATGGGAAATGGGTATAAAGTTAAAGAAAAACAGTGATAACCTGCCAAAGCCACAAGATCTATGGAAGAGCGTGGGAGTTTTATGTGTTGACTCAGTTGGATTTCTTGACTCACAATACCTATCTGACTTTCTTGTTTCATCTGGAGCTGTGTGATATGACCACAACCTCATGTCCTGAGAGAGATCATTTCATATCCAGGTACTGTGCACATTACAGGTGCTGAAATTGGATAGAGAGTAAATCCCTTCATATCCATACTCCAGGAAAAGAAAGCTGTGTGGCGTCCTTCTCTTGCTTATTGATTCAAAGTCAGCTCTCAGCTGATCAAGGTAAACTTGTAACAACATATGTGCCAAGGGGATAAACAGCAAATAAGGCAATTCCTTGATGCTGTTTGCAGAAATATTTGTGACAGATACAAAACCAATGTTTAGACAAGTCTGACAGCTAAACAGCTCCACAGGACTTTGTCTGCACAATCCATATCTGCTCATTACAGGTCCCATTCACACACAGCACTGTTTAATATGTCATTACAACACTGCGCTCGCACGTATGCTGTGTCTGTGTGTGCGTGCGTGCATGCTAGTGTGTGTGTGCCTACAGAGTAACCCATGCCCCTTGCAACAACAATATTTTAAATGCTACACAAGGTAACAGCTCTCAAAACACACACTCACACACACTCAAACAAACAAACACGTCTTATTGCAACTTACCTACAACCATTAACGTAAATTCAAATCCTCTTTTGACCGACTTGCGGTACACCTGGTTAGGGAGATTGGCAAAGCCCACATAGCCCTCCAGGTTCCGCTGCTGAAAGAAAACACACACAGACAGACTTTCTCTTAATGCAGGAATAGAATAGAATAGAATAGAATAGAATAGAATAGAATAGAATAGAATAGAATAAAATAGAATAGAATAGAATAGAAACCCTAGGGAAGGGAAATTTTGAATGAGCGCACATCCAACTCTAACATATACATACTGTATATTTTTATTTTGACATAAGATGACACCAAACGCATAAAAATATCAAAACAGTAATACTGTTACTATGGTATTTTAGGTGTGTGTGTGTGTGTGTGTGTGTGTGTGTACACAACTGCAACAAAGCCCCTTTGAAGAGAAGCACAGCTGGGCTGTGTGCACGAGGGGTAATGGGTTGTATAACGAGGAACAGGGGTCTGGGTGTGTGTGGGTGTGGGCAGGCAGGTGGCAGGTTCACATAGAGGAATAACAGACTGTCTTTAAGAAGTAATTTGTTTAAAATGTCCAGATTTGTAAACCAAAAGAACTGACCTGGATTTTTCAAAATCCAGGCAGATAAGCCCGAGCTGTGTTGGTGAAGTGTTATAAGTGCAGGAATCTTAACATCAGCACAAAATCCTACCACTATGCAATTCAACATTTACATTAGAAAACAATGCATTCAGTGGTGTCAGGACTGTGTTGATGAAGCTGTGCATCAATAAAGAACATAAAATGACCACGACTGGCCTGACTCTCGCTGTGATGCACATACCCACTGCAGGACCAGTAAAAGGAGACAGCCATTCACCTCATCAATACTGTGAGGCATGCAGCTCGACAGCACGCAGAATAAGATGAAAAGGCCTGAGGCACTTTCCATCGTTTTCATGTTTGATCCACCCACATACTAGTTCTGTGCATGTGAGTATGTGTGTTACATAATGCACCACCTCTGGTGGTTTGTCCATCTCAGGAACATACAGCATAGATGTTCACGAAGCGACAAATCTTTGACCTATCTATCTATCTATCTATCTATCTATCTATCCATCTATCCATCCATCCATCCATCCATCCATCCATCCATCCATCCATCATGGGATAAACAAATAGGGGGAAACATTTCCACCTCAATAATAATGTCTCACTGTACCAGTCCTGTCAGTTTGCTATGCCACATCAGAACGTATGCCTTATTAGAGATCTTGCCATTAATATAGTTCTCTCTCACAAAGAGAGGAAAGTGGTCACTGACACCATACTGGTCATGTTTACCCCTCCCCTAGTCGACCTGGTGGTGACTGGCTGCCTAGTTCACTGACATAAACTGCACTGCCAAGTCCACCATCATAATGACCCTCTCTTATCAGCTGATCTGAATCATTTGGGCTTTATTGTGTGTCCACACTGTATCCACACTGTGTCCACACTGCAACACAGACAGCGTGAGGACGGAAGCTGTGTTGTGTAATGATGACCAATTGGTCATCGGTGAATAGAAGTGTCATTACAACAAACCAAAAACAGCTACAACAAACTCCTGTTGTACAACTGACCATGATAGTAAACCTACAGGCATCATTTTGCATCGTCAGCATTCTTTGTGACAGATGCTGGTCTGAATGAAGTTAGGCGGCCACATCGGGCTGGGACTACTACCAGGATATTGTTCAGTTATACAACAACACTGTCGTTGTTTAAAACGCGTCGTGATCACAAAGCATCTGTTTCTCACGTTGCAGTGAGCTACAACAGACCAGACTACGGAAACCGGACAGATGCTGTTGTGTGAGACGTTCAGGGACCTGGACATTGAAGCATTTCATAGGGAACCAGCGCTGTACGTTACACCTTCGTATATTGGAGCTTAATTATTTAATACATTTTAGCTAACACGGCTAACAACCATGCAACATGTACAGAACTAAAAATCCCAATCGCCTTATAGGTACACCACCAACAACCTTCATCGTGATCAGGCGTGACTCCTTTTAAACGAAGGTATCTACTGTACGCTTATAAATGAAAGGCAGTCAACTATGCCGAACATGTCATTAGACTATACCAATTCACCTGGAGACTTAGAGACTTACAGTGATGCTGGGAACCGCGGTCTCTGCTCGCTCGATCATTGTCCTGAGCTGCAGCCACAGTCACAGTGGCTCCACCGATACGCTGACACACCGTCCTGTCGAAAACGCCTCGAACAAAAATACACTATATGCACCCGGAAATGACGGAATCAGGTCAAACTACATATGACAGAACCACTACAGACGAAGTATAAGGTCGAAAATTGTTCCGACTGTTTTCTACCGTGGCTAATAAACAGGATAAATACGCCTACGTCCGGTTGGGACTTTCAAAATAAAGTGAAACACGTTCCATCCATTGCATCTGATTCTGTTCTTATGTGGAGCATCTTATAAAAGGTAGAATGTTACCCAGGAGTGAAAAATAGTGAAGGGAACGATCCTGTTTTACGTCGTGTGTAGTCTTAGCTTAATGGTTAGAGCATTGGTCCTGAAACCAAGATCCTGCTCTCTGCACCACCCTGGGCCCATGAGTAAGGCCCTTAACTCCAATTACTCCCTTATGGTATGTATGGAAGCCCACTGCTCACACTAATGTGTGGTGGGTTAAAAGCAGAGACCAAATTTCGTTGTATAGTGTACTGTGAAAATGACAAATAAAGCTTTTCTTCTTCATCTGTTGTGAGAAGCAGGTAATGTGTTCACGTGCATGTGTTCATGTGCAATCATACGAAATTTTGTTGTATATGTATAAGTGTATTGTGACAATGACAAATAAAGCTTTCTTTCTAACATAATTATTGTTTTTCATAAGAACTGAAGTTCTATGCACATAGGTCTGTTTTACATACAGTATATGCAGGGTCATAAGAGTATGACTGTTAGAATGTCCAATTATTGTTGTTGTTGTTGTTGTGGTGGTGGTGGTGGTGGCGTGTGGGAGGAAACTGTGTTCTGCAGTGCCTCCCAGGGGACAGATGTCGGAACAGGTTATGTCCATGTTGCAAAGGATCTTTATATTCTGTAAACTTCATCTGTCATCTACATTGCTATCTTAATCTAGAATCAAGACCACATACTTAAACATTTTAACTTCAAACAAGATGAATGATTGTTTTGTTGATGTTTTCTACAAAGTAGGTGTGCACATACATCAATTCAGGTTCAAATATGCACAAAAACCTCTTGTGTCATAAGAGGTCCAAATTTTAGAAAGACTATAAAATGAAATAAAGGATTTAGACTCTTACATTGAAACAAATATGCTATTGACTGCAGCTGATCAGCTTGAAGCACCTGTACAGAACCAGGATCTGTCATGGTGCGGGCGCTGCAATCAAATCCTGCAGAAAAAAAACACCACCCCATAGATATTAACGACCTACAATGTTAAATTGATATTTATTAACAGGATTATCACATGACGCATCCATTCATCAATCTCTAGCCATCCATTGTCGCATGCAGGAGCAAGATACAGGGTAAGGGTCACCAGGTCAACATATAAAGGCAGACATACTCCTTAATCCTTAATCCTTAATCGTAATCCTAACCCTCCTGACAGGCCATTTCTCATTGTTTAGCCCATGCTCCTCCATCCTATACACATTTTTATATGTTAACATGTATGTATGACATATTGCATTGTGTTTATCTTATTAGATTATTATATTGTGTAATTATTATATATTATATTGTGCCACAAAATTTGGTTCACCAACAGCTCACCAACTGATGGTCCAAAATGGCGGCATGCAGTGGTGCAGCGGCTTCTTGGCTTCTATGCCCCTGGTTAGCTTACTAATGTAAAAGTCCAAAAGCAGGCAAACTGCAAAAACATTATTACACTTAAATGTGTAAGTTCCACTTAGCCTTTAGTAACAAAACATTTTAGTGCTCTGCTAAGTTGTGTTTATTGCTCCAAAATGCAAGTATTAGTAGTAGTAACATATATGTCGTATCCTAATTCGAATTTCTAAAGGTTCATTTTAAGGGAGTTATTTTTTTTTTCTCCAGTGTTCCTGTTGTGTTCACTATTACCAGACAAAGTGACATAGCATATAGGTCTTTATAGTTTCAGATTTGTTAGTACCTGAAATGTATTAAATAAAAGCTGTTTCATGTGGAATCTTGACTGGTAAGAAAAAAAGGGTTGTCACAGTCAAACTGTCACTATGTATTGCTTTAATCGGAATATAAATAAATCAAATCTGAAGTATAATCATGCAGAAAAAAACATTTGTTTACTTAAATTTAAATCATACCTGAAACTAGAATACAATATCATCAGTTTACATAAAAATAACAAGGCCAAGTGTTCAAATAGTTTTTTTAAGTGGAAACAGTGTTGTAGCCCATAGCTTAGTTTATTGTATACATGATGACATCATGCAGAGCTGGAAGACATTGGTCTTTTACAGCAAATGTAGTTTCTGTAACTTAATTGAAAAGTAAATTCAACAGAATATCACAGTGTTTATGGTATAATAAAACATACATTGTTAAGTCTGGAAAATCTTTTAACATGACATGTATTGTATATAGGTCTCATCCCTATAAATTGTATTCAGTTATAAAATATTAGAACTATATAAAGTCTGCATATAGAAAGCTTATGATTATCCTCCTGCCGACTGAATTGTGGCAGTACAGTACACTGACATACTGTGTATGTATAATCACCTCTTGCTAAAGAGTTATGGCCTAAAAAAATTGAAAACATTAACTGGTCAATTTTTGATCCTGGTAGATTGTAATTGTGGGTTTGATGTTGCCATGGTTACATATTGGACACCTCTCCTGGCATTGGTTTATTGTCCAGGAGGCTGATGAGATCCTTCACCCATTTGGCTGAAGGACTGACACAAATCTGGCGACCTGTCACTGTCTTCAACCTGAACACACAAACATACACATGCACAGAGAGAGAGAGAGAGAGAGAGTCAGGTTTGGTGCATTCACTTATAAAATGTTAAAATAATGCTACAGTTTTTCTCTCCACTTACAAGACAGCTGGGTTGGAGCATCTCTGGCTGGTCCTGATGTAACCAACCACTCGATTGCTGGACACTTGCTTCTCATGGAAACGGAAGCAGCACATCTTTGGGCCAGTACCACGCAAGCCTATGAACAAAAGACAGTGAACAAACAATGCAGCAACCCACAACGGACTCACAGACATCAGCTACTTGATTGTGTTTTTGTTTCCTTTTTCATTTCCTGTCGACCAGCATGAAATCAAATCTGATGGATTTTAAAAATTGTTTAAAGAAACTGGTTCACTCCTCAGTTGTTTCACTGTGACATGAACAAACACTTATTTCACTGTGGTGTGGATTAATAAAACCTGATAATGAAGTAATCCATCCAATATTATATGATTAATAACAGAATTACGGTGGATTTTTTTTTTGGGACATCTAGTGCCGTTGGCCAACGAGGAACAAAGCATAAATCACCTTAGTTTAGTTGTTATGGCTAATTTGTCAGCAAACGGTTGCCTATTGACAGTCAGAAGACACGGAACAACATGAGCAGGTCGTTTGGACTACTACTACTACTACTACTACTACTACTACTACTGCCACTACTACTAATAACAACAATAATAATAATATAGATCACTTAGTAAGAGTAGTGTAGATTACCTTCGCATTAGAGCCACGATAGGGCTGTGGCTCAGAGTGAAGACGGATTTAATAAATGGAAGACTAAAATATTTGAGAGGGTAAATACAACATTAATTTAAAAAATGTAACTAACACGTTATTTGTTTATTAGATTTACTGCTGGTGGATTCGCTTCCAATACATAATCAACTGTTACACACTATCACTCACACCATTATTGTTAGGCCTCCTCTTACCGTTGCTCAGAGTGATGGCAGCCAGCATTAGCACAAATACCAACAGGAGCAGACGAGAAGGTGCCATCCTGAAGTGTGTGAATCAGTGTGCGCTCCCTTTACAGTACAACACAAGCTGAATGTCCCAGTTGAGCAGTATCAGCCTTCTCACTGCTTTGTGAACTTAGTCTCCACCTGCGTCCACATTTATACAGCTTCCTGAGAGCACCGGGGAAGACCCAAGGCTCCGTCTTGGGACATGACTATGATGTGTTGGTCTCACCTTTATCAGGCTCAGGGGTTTACCACTGGGGGCAGTTTCATGCATGGGCTTCTTTTTGTTTGTGTGTCCGTTTCAGTTCCCCAAACCAAATGACATTCACAGTGCATATTTACACGGTGACCCTGTCATCACCATGAAAACGAGAAGTTGTCTTTTCCAAATGTGGTTTCCCCTTTTAATTATAGTGTAGTGTGATTCTGACGAAAACTACAGAACTCTCCCTGTCTCTCTAACTTCCTACGTGTCACAGCTACTGTCACAGGGGATACTTGTTACTCTGGCATAGCAGAGTTCTCACAGATGATGAAGGGTTTTACAATGACTCTAGATGAACCACTGTGTGCCTGAAAGGTATCAAAAGGAGGTCAAATGTTAATGTGCCACAGTAGCTCTTTGAGGGAATATATAATATATATGTAACAGTGTTAATATGAAAATAGTGTTTCAACACAAATACAGACTGAAAAACTCCCATCCATTCATTAATAATCTATACCATTTATAAAACGATACTAGGGACCAGGAGTCAACCCCAGCAGACATTGGGTGAGAAGTCAGGTACAAACTGAACAGGTGGTCAGCCCGTCGCAGGGCCAACATATAGAGACAAACAACCACTCACACTCACATACACACCTACTTAACATAACAACAACCTGCACGGCTGTGGTCTGTGGGATCGGGACCAGAGTACCCAGAGAAAAACCCACGCAAACTCCACACAGAAACCCTCCAAATTAATTAGGATTCAAACCAGAAACTTTATTGTTGTCAGGGACAAGTGCTAACCATCACATCACTGCGTACTGTGTGCGGATGGTCAGATCAAATATTACACTTCATCAACTGCTCATCTTGTTCAGTGGAAACAGCACAAAAGAGTCACAGCGCATCTATTGGACAAAATTATTATTCCTCAGA
>JAFBJQ010001498.1:164936-186011 GCA_016785345.1 Trinectes maculatus
ACTGCTTCGCACACTCTTGGCATTCTCTTGATGAGCTTCAAGAGGTAGTCACCCGAAATGGTCTTCCAACAGTCTTGAAGGAGTTCCCAGAGATGCTTAGCACTTGTTGGCCCTTTTGCCTTCACTCTGCGGTCCAGTTCACCCCAAACCATCTCGATTGGGTTCAGGTCCGGTGACTGTGGAGGCCAGGTCATCTGGCGCAGCTCTTCACTCTCCTTCTTGGTCAAGTAGCCCTTACACAGCCTGGAGGCTTTGTGGAGTTCTGCACCGCCAGAGAAAATTGTCACAGACACAGGCAAATTGTCACTTCACCCACACACACAACCCCACTCTATTTGCCTACTCACAGCAATCTTAAGGTGACTTAAACCACACACTTAGCATGCAAAATGGCTGCACTCCTACTTGGTCTCCCCCTTGAAGCCAGCAGCAAACTCCCCCCAAAAATAGTAAAATGTCCTGATCAGGTGACAAAATAAGAATAGGCCTAAACCAAATAAATCTGGGAAAAAACAGTGGTTGGCTCTTTGTTGAAACTTTTGAAACCAGAAAGTAATCTCTCCTCCCAGTTGGGCATACAGGTGACTGTCTTTTCAGTAGGACTATCAGCTGTGTATCCACCTGACTTCTGCACAACACAACTGATGGTCCCAACCCCATTTATAAGGCAGGAAATCCCACTTATTAAACCTGACAAGGCACACCTGTGAAGTGAAAACCATTTCAGGTGACTACCTCTTGAAAAACATCAAGAGAATGCAGAGTGTGTGCAAAGCAGTAATCAGAGCAAACGGTGGCTACTTTGAAGAAACTAGAATATAAGGCGTATTTTCAGTTGTTTTACACTTTTTTGTTAAGTACATATTTTGACATGTGTTAATTCATAGTTTTGATGCCTTCAGTGTGACTCTACAATGACAGTAGTCATGAAAAGAAAGGAAACTTATTGAATGAGAAGGTGTGTCCAAACTTTTGGTCTGTACTGTATATATATATCACCTTGGTCACCTGGGAAACCTGGGTTTGGTTCCCGCCAAGGACAATGTCAGCAAGGGCATGTGATTCCTAAACGCCAAATCAAATGGACTCTCGAAAGCCAAGCCAAACCCTAAATAAATAAATAAATAGATGGATGGATGGATAGATAGATAGATAGATAGATAGATAGATAGATAGATAGATAGATAGATAGATAGATAGATAGATAGATAGATAGATAGATAGATAGATAGATAGGAACACGATGGGAGTGATGCTGCAGAGGCTGGTGATATGCTGTGCGGGATATGTGTGTCAGACACATAAAGGCAAATTGACAGAAAGCAAGTATCTGAGGCATTTGGGAGTATCCGCAGTTTTCTCAGAGGCAGACATTTATACAGAAAAACCTTTAATCAAGTGAAATTACAATGCTTTATCCAGAAAAACATTCTTGGTGTGTGTTCTGGACCTGGGGAGCAGAGACATGTTTAAAGCAGCAGCAGCAGCAGCAACAGTTTCTGGGTTTGTCAATCGGAGCTCCTACCTTTCCATTTCCACTGCGAATGATTTGAAGGTTAAACAAAGCCCTTTGATTTACTCCCAGTGTAATGGGTTTGTTTTTGTCTGATTCTGATCTGATCTGACTTCAGTTTTTACTGTGGGTTTTTAAAAAAAATCCTGTGTAAATCTTCAGTGCGTACTTTCTCCCCCTAGATATCAAATGGACAGGGACTGTACCAATTCTTCTTTCACTTCTTCAAACGTTGTTTTGTAAGAAAGACAAAAAACGATTTGACTCAATACTGGACATTGTATTTAAATGGCAGTTTCGCTGGTGAGCACAGCACACGGTGATGTTCTGACACATAGTGAATATAAAAAGAGGATAAACTGACAGACTACAGACTCACTAATAATATGAATGACTCTTGAGGTCAGCGCTTCCAAGTGCTTCCACTGACCACAGTCATTTCTATTAGTATTAATACAAATGAATACATTAGTTGTAACTATATGCTTATGATATTTACATACAAGGCTTGACTGCAGTCAAATAAATACTGCATGAATGCCCAGTGCTGAAATAATGACACAGACACATAAAAAGAGGGATAAATCCATTGTTTCAAAAAAAGAGTTGAAAAATAATCAGTTGGTTGAAGAAGCTTGAAAGAGAAAAGCTATTGATCCCCTCTCCACATTACAGAGTCCAGTTACAATAAATAAGCCAACTTAGAAACACTGGCTATCAAAAGAAAGAAAACTTAACAGGGACAAATCATATGTGACTACAAACTGGAGGCATAATTACATAAATATAGCAACAAGAGCTTAACCTTCAGACTCAGATGTTTGCTGATCTGAAATGGTACTGTGAACTTCGGGAAATAAAGTGGTTTGTCAGCAATTGGTCCCATGTGTCAGCTCATCTTAGACTTGAAAAACCAAAACGATGCATGAATTCTGTCCAATTATTAGTTGAAATCTCATTTCAATATTCCAGTAAACGTGTAAGTCTGACTAAACAGGACGGGGTGCTAATGTTTGATATAGTTTCCCTCTTTTCCCTCAATCTTAAATCCTCATTATCAGTGAACATATTTCACACATACATTATTTTGGTGCCTATGTTCTCATTGCACAATAACACTGCATAATGGCATAATACAATGGACATTAGAATTATGTAACTTCTTCATTGCTTTCTTTGTTTTTTTTAAAAGGAGAACGCATTGTCATCTTTTAGAACAGGGATTCGCAAAGTGTGGTATGTGGTACGGGAGCTGACACAAAGGGGTGCGCGAGATGAAAATGTCAATGGTGGATCTATAATGTAAATTAACAGTCAACTTATAAATAACAAATAAATAAACAACTAATGCATAATTTTAAATTGGCCATTTCATTATATAAAAACACCAAATTCAAGGAAATAATTTGTCAACTTTCAATTGTAGATATGAGTTTTAATAAAAAAAAAAAAAACAGGCTAAATTCAACTTGTTGTTGCATCAATAAATAAAATACTCTTTTTTACGAGTATTGCTGGTACGCAAACAAAGTCGGGATGCAGAAGATACTACGCAGAAAAAAGTTTGGCCGGTTACAAGTCATCTTTGTGAGCCATTTATTATATCGGCCATAGTTAAGTTGCAGGCCATGTCTTAATGTTGCAGCAACGATGATGGGAGGAATTTAGGAAGTCATGAGTGGACAGAGAAGAGGAGATTTTATTATTTGAAAACTTAGGTCAACATATTTCAGTGAATTATGACTGCTCCATAGGCTTCTATGGTAGTTCTTATAATCACAAGAAAGACATGACAAAGGTCCTCTAACTTCCACAAAAATGTTTCCCCAAATTTCCCCAAATAAAAAACTTAATTTTGACTAGTTCACAGACCTAAACCTATGAAAGAGTCACTGTTACATAAATCCAATGTGGTGTTAACTAGTGTAACCATATCAACAGAGTTCCAGAGTTGAGTTTCAGGAGATGCTATAGTAGGTTGAGTCAGAGACAGGCTCCTTTATGTTGGAGGACTTGTTGCTGCTGAGAAAGACTAGGAATGTTTCATTCTCTTTTCTTGATTGTCATTAGCAACAGTGTGATGAGGCAGAGGGTTGTGTGTTCTATAAATCCCATGATGCTCCTGTTTACCATCATGTTTCATCTGTGGAGATATACATTCTCTGATTGTTGTAATAATTGCCCCAACCCTAGTGGCTATAGTCATTCTGCTGTACGAAGGCTCCTGCTCCATTTTTCCTGACATCCTCTTGTATCTATTGAGTCTGAGTCTATTGACTGTTTTCAGACTACTTACGTGTCATCCTAATCTGGTAGTATTCCCACTCTGGAGGTTAAGGGACAAACAAGTGGATTTACTCCTGACTAAATGAAGCGGTTTTAATGGAGCTGCAACCCAGTGAAAAAGTGAGGAGGACGTCCTGTATAGCTGCTCGGAGAATGCCAACTGGGGAGATTCCCTCAGCTCTGTAGAGCGTTTTAATGACTTCCTCTCATTGTTTTAATACTGGAGCCAGTAGATAACAACATAGAGTAGCATTTAGCAGCAAAAAGACAAACAGCTGCAAACAACTGGTGAGACCAAAACATAGCTGCTATTTAAAATAGTAATTAATGTAGATTTAAAAGAGTCCAACTGAGTCCCGCTTTCATTAGGAATGTCACGGTCCCATCTGTTGCCTTCATCACCACCAACACTTTGCCTATGCACAGACACCTTTGACACCTTAATCAACCATCACTTAGTTCATTTTCTTCTTGGTAAAATATGCAGAAATACAGAAAAAAATAACAAAATAAAACAAAATTCAAATTTCAAGTATTTCTCCTTTATAGCAATAAAAACATAGAATTGTAGTTTTTATCACGTAGATGTGGTATCACACAGATGTAACTGTTTGGATGTTCTCCATACTTTCTAGTGAAGTGTTTGGTAGTTAGGTTAGGTTTTGTGTAATATCTGAGGACAGCTCAGACTGTGACTAGATTGCCTACCACTGTAATCCCCCCCCCCCCCCCCCCCCCCCCACCCCCCCCATGCACACAGTTTATAATGTATCTTATGAGAATATTCCCAGAGAAAATAATTCACAGATGACCTACAGACTATTTATGTGAATACTAATGAGTATATTTTAAAACTGGATTCAATCTAGCCCAAGAAGTATGAGTCTGGATTTAAGTTAAAAAAATAAGATGAAGCTTTGTTTAAAAAAATGATACAAACCCTTGAAATTAGAATAATAATAATAGTGTGTTTAAAAATGTCAGGTGATGTACATCATCTTACAGCAAATGCAAACAGTTGTTCCTGCATAATAAAACAAGTCATACATACTGCATACACATACACACCTCACTCACACAGCTGCACATTTTCAACAATATGATGCTTAGCCTACTGCTCATACTGTGTTACAGTTCAGCACAGTGAGGGCATATTTGTACTGCAATAAAATAACACAATGAGCTGCCCAAACATATACATAACTTTATCAAAAATTACTCTTAAAGAACTAGAACTCCCCCTGGCACCAAGTAACAAGACAGAAACGGTTGTCAACATTGTTTACTGCGCAGACTTTGGGAATCAAACAGTATCTGAAGCCTTTAACCACTGCTGTAATAAATGTTTAGAGACTTTATGCTCAGATGGTCTTCCTACACACATAGGGCTGCTGATCTTACTGTTAACTGTCAACCAGCTGTATACTGGCCATAAGCTTTAGACATTGTGGTTTAAACAAGTTAATTTGGCATTGGGTTCCTCTAATGGGAAAACCTCTTGGTAAGTAAAGGGTTAAGTTTAATGCTACATTTGCAACAGTTCTGCCTATCCACTGTTAATGCTAATGCTAATGTTATGTAACAAGAGTGAAAAGTCAGCACCTTTAAAAGAAATATGTTGTTGTACGTTTACAGATGAGGTGGCAGGGATGATACCATCTCTGAGACCAACAACAAAAAAACAACAAACCAACATAAAGACAGATTGAAAGAACCTGGAATATTTGTTTTTATAAAAGAAAAAAACACAACCATCGTTATCTCAACGTTGCAAATAAAAGCTGGGTTTAAAGGTAAGAACACTCTCATTCATTTCAGTTAATTTATAGATTTTGCTGTAACAACCCAAATCAGTCTTGTGTGACCAGTGGTTTGTGGTTTTGTCCACTGTCCTAAATAAAACAGACACCTGATGTAAGATCACTGACAATTTAGGTTTAGGCCTCACACCTTCAGCATGTCGACAGGGAGCAACAGAACCCACAAAGTCTACAGGGACACGAGTGATGGACTGTAAACAAGTGTCTCGAGAGTTACACAAACCAGTGCCCCTTACAAAGACTTGGGGGTTTGATTCTTATGTAAATGTCTTTAATAGCATTATTCAAATACCTGTGAAGTTATGAATTCATGCTTTCCCTTCTTCTCCCTTTTCCCCATGTTGTTGTCAGTCCAGCAAGAGAAGCAGTATATGAGTAGGTCAGAGGAGCAGAACAGATTGATTGGTACAGGTTAGTTTACAGTTTCATACAACAGGTGGGCTGCTTGTCATATTTTCCAGGGTATGTGAAGTTTCTGTATGGTGAGCTTCTGCAGTGCTGTCACAGTATGGCTGTGCTCACACAAATACCTGCTAGTGCACAAAGAATGTGCTTCAAGCACTGTGATGCATTGTTAATCAGATAAAGTGTGTTTTCATAAATAAGCTGTCAATACAAACTCTCCTGACGTGGGACTCGTTGTCGTTTCAGGAAATACAGCCGGAAATGCCTGTGTGACAAACCTCTGCAAATGATATCTGCAACCTTTTCAGCTTTAAAATGTGTCCTCTGTTTCTGTGCATGCCTGATGTCAGCAGGGTCTCTCATGCTTAAATGTCACTTAAGCATACAGTTATTCTGGTATCCAGATTCAAGCAAGCAAGTGTTTATCAAAACCATTTTACTCATGTTGTAAACTGATACTGTTTCCTTCATGCCTCAGCAATTTCTCAGTTCACACTATTATACAGTACCAAGAAACTGTTCAGTGCTTTTCAAGTTTCACTAACCATGACTGAAAGACATGCTATATGGAATGCACTGCATCAAAAATCTTCTTCCTCAGTTAAATACCTCTTGTTAGAAACATACAATATAGTATTAAACAGGCATTAAACTTACTATAAAAAGTAATATGGGGACAATATAAATTGTTTTTGTACAATTATTTCAGCATTTAGAAAGAGTAGTTGTTTTTTAAGGAAACAAAAGAAACATGTTAAGGTTTCTTGGAGTGACATGGGAACTGTGAGGTTAATAACTTAGAGAAGGATACAAGAACACAGATGGTCAGTGACAGCAGCTAATACACTTCACTCTTATCATTTAAAATCTTGTTTTTCTATTTTGTAAGTCACAAAAGAAGGATGATCCTACAGTCCCTGAAGGTAAAAACATTACAAAATCTGTTAGTATAGATACAGTTAGAATAGATTGAATAAAAGGAGGTGTGTGTAAAATGGCTACAAGAAACAAATCACTGTGTGTGTGTGTGTGTGTGTGTGTTTGTGTGTGTGTGGGGGGGGTTATTTGTGTGTTTGATACTGTATTTAGTGTGTGTGTGTGTGTGTTGTAGGGGATATGAGGGAGGGTTTCTCTGCGCTGAGTCTTTCTTTTTCAGATGTTCAATTCTACCTGCAGTCAATCCATCCATCCTCCACTGATCTCCTGCAGACCTGCATTTTTTCTCCGCAAAGTTCCCTTTTCTGTAAACTTGGAATGCTCTGTCTTCTCTCTGCTCGCCTGTTTTTCCTCCATGGTTGTATGTAAAAAGTTGCTCCGTTTGTCCGGCTCCTAAGGCTCCTCTTCCCCAGTGGAGAGAGACAGTCGCATGGCCACAGACAGGTGGTCGGTGAGGCCAGCCAACTGGGTGACAAAACTGACCTCCTCAATTTCCTTCAGGAGAAACAAGATAACAGTCATTATCATCAGATAACCAATGGCAAGGCTGAGAGTAAAGGTTTACAGAAGGTTGGACACTCTTTACCTGGTTTATCACCCTTTATCAAGCAAGTGAGGTTGCGGTTAAGAATCATGTGGTCTTCTCCCAGCCAATCAGCAAAGATATATGTATATATTTTATATGTGTATGTACACACACACACACACACCCACACACACACACACACACACACACACACACACACACACACACACACACACACACACACATGTATATGTATATGTATATGTATATGTATATGTATATGTATATGTATATGTATATGTATATGTATATGCATACAACGTCTTACAACAAGGAACCAAATATGGTAACTTCACAGACCTTGTTTTCTACATGAAAATGAAGAATTTTGAAAAATGTCACACAAGTAATTAAGTCTTGTTATGTCCTCCATTAACACTCTACATTTTGTGTTTCTTTTAAAACACTTTATTTGAGTTGTATCCTTAGTGTTGTATGGCATCAAAGACATTGTTTGGAAAATGGACCTGCTCATCTCACATTGTCCACAGCTTTTAACAGCAACTTCTCCCGAGCTGGAGAGACAGTGACCAACTTACTCACTTCTTTCCATTGTTTGCTGGGTGGTGCTCAGGTAACAATCCGCTCCTCACAAAATGTATGAGGACATCTGCATCTGTACTTTATTCCCCCACCAATAAGACTGTTACTATGTCAGTTATAGTCACTGCAACTCAGTAACTAAGTGGAAAAGTATGATAACTACAGTTATGATAACTATAGTTAACTATAGTTATAGTTATCATAGCTTTTTCCTTCTTATTCATTTATGTCCTTTTATTTTGGAGAATATGTCAGCGCATTTAATAACTGCAACGCTGGTGTGTGAGTGTGTGTGGAGCGATAGGAAAAGTCTAGCTTTCCAAAGTGAAATCATGTTACAGTAACCACTGTTCTAACACATGGTGACATCTAGTGGCTGTGCCGTGAGAGACATACAGGGAGAGAGGTTGACATTGACAGCAGTTTGATCGGTAGAAACATGAAAACGTACTGTTTTCCACTCCCGCTGCAGGCCCTCGTCACTATAGAGGATGTAGTCTATCCGCCGGCCGTTGCCCTTCAGTGGGATCTTCCTGCCCTTCTGACTGTTGGTGGGACACTGGCTCTTACTGGGAGGAAACACCAGATACTCCTTCCTCCCCTCCTCGTTCTCCATCACTCTGACAAATACAGTGTCCACAGAGATCAGATCAGCAGAGGTCCGCAATATTTGGACAAAACTACGCAAACACACACACACACACACACACACACACACACACACACACACACACACACACACACACACACACACACACACACACACACACACACACACACATATTGGAATATTGGAATATATTGAAAAGCTCTTTAGGTTTATTTGGTCTACAGTTTGACATTTCTCTTGAGCTTGTTATTTCTGAAGCCTCTCAATATAATTCAGTGAGATCATTCTGCGTGAGAATACTCACTGACAGAGCTGGAATGAAAAATATTATTGGCCAGGAGAAAATATGAGGAAGTATTGGATGCCGGGTTTGGAGAACTAGAAGAAATTATATGTGTGCGTGAGACCTGAGTACACATCATGTCCTAATTCTACACAGATACTTACAGACAGTTAGATAATGAATGAATATAATTAACTTTGACATATTTCTGTAAAATATCAAACTATCAGTGAATGCAGAAAAATAAAAGGAAACAAGATGTGATACTGACAGCTTGGCATTTCTTTAAGTCTGGTATAACATAAAGGAGAAGTTATGGTTGAGTAAGGACGATGTTCCTGCAAAGTGAGTGAGGCAGGTATAATGTGAATCAGTGTAAGCCAATGCAGTGGCCTCCTAAATAACTAAACCAATCCAAAAAAAAAACATATGTGTGTGAGACTTACTTTTGTAAACTTTCAGGAGAGCTGACCTCATCATCATAAAGGCCACTAGGATCCAGTAGAGTACCTATTGAACGGTCACACACATGTCACACATCATTTCATTTCAATGGCTCCAGACAAGAATCAACTAACCATGTCAAAAAAAAAAATCTGCTGATCTAAACAGGCCAGGACAGCCTCTTTGTTCCATGCCTATTGATTTTATATTGTAAACATTTGTCTTGCTTGAATCCTTTTATATTATTTTCTGCTTTAAGACTACTTGCATATAGCACATGTATAGCATCTTGAAACTCATGTTACGGTGACTGATGACACACCATTTCTTTCGTTCACTGAGATACCTAAGTTCTGAGATCTATAGGATGACAAATGCATAAGAATGATTGATGATTTCAAACATAACTTCAATGTTTGAAATCACCAGCACTTCAAACATAAATCGCCAGGAGCCTTGCTTCTTATTAAACGTCTGTTTAATCATGGCCTCTGAATTTATCTAACTCTCTTGAAGTCTCTGTACTTATGTGGGTTCTCGCTGGTTACTTTGGTTTCCTCCCACAGTCCAAAAACACGTACTATATTTGGACATTGACAGTAAGTGTGAATGTGAGTGTGAATTTGTCTCTATATGTTGCCCTGTGATTTACTGTGACCTGTCCAGGTTGTACCTGACCTCTGACCTGATGTCAGCTGGGATTGCTGTAAGATAAGTGGTAGATAATACATGGATGGATGAACTACAGTTTTTTTTTTCACAGACTTGATTCTATGAGCTCACACTCCATCTCTGTCTTTATGGTCTTCAGGCTGCAATCCACTGTAATTAACCAGTGATATATATAAACCAGTCAGCGAGAGATGGGCACTCAGAGCTGCATGTCTCACCTGTGAGTCTAGAGGTAGGTTTTTACCTATAGACCCACAGAAAGATTAGCGGAGTCACACTGAGTGATGCAGGAGTTCCGTTTTCCTCATAGCGCCAACAAGGTATAGTTTACGCCTGTAGGACAAGATAATTGTTCATTCATACTAATCTTGACTTCATCTCCTAAAATGCATGGAAAGCCATTGTTAAATATACTTCTTGGAGTTTGGTTTGGGAATGTTTCATCTTCTGTCGAATATGAAAGCACAATCAAAGGAGAAATGTAACAAGTTGAGGTGAATAACAAGAGCATGTGACTTCTTGCCAAATGTAACAGTAGATGCCGCAGGATCTCTGTAGGTTGCCTGTGCATGTAGTTGGTAGCAGCAGAAGATTCCTGGAACTGTAAGAGTTCCACACATTATTATATTATTTGTCCACACATTCTCAGTACATCTCAATACATGGCAGTCTGGCTCTCCGCTCATCGTTTTGGCTGATTACTGTTTTTATTTAGTTCCAATTTGTTGGATGAGCTATATGGAACATCAACTTTCTTTCACCCAGTTTTTTTTAACGAATGTGCTCTGCTGATGTCCACGTCCACATAAACAAGCTTTTCTCCAATTGAGTTCTTTCACTCTGACCTGCCCACACTTGTTCCTAAAATACCTCTGGCCTGAATAAACCACAGCAAAACTCTTCAGTCAGTACGTCACTAATGCCCACGTGTCAGCAGCACACAGGATACGCTGCCTGGATTGTCCTTTACACAGTGATAGAATCCTGCTTCTGCCAGACACAGACAGATTTTAGTCTGTTCTGTTCTACAAGCACATCCTCAGGCCACTGAGGTTACTGATGTGTGCATATCATACACTGATGTGTGTGTATCATATACTGATGTGTGCATATCATATACTGATGTGTGCGTATCATATACTGATGTGTGCGTATCATACACTGATGTGTGTGTATCATACACTCGTGTGTGTACTATACATTCATGTGTATGTATCAGACACTGGTGGGTTCATCATGATGCAGCAAATTTGTATAAGTTTGTATATATGTTTTGGGTGTTGTTGTATTTATAGTTGACTAAGTACAGTGCCATGATGTGACAAACTGTGTTGGAACAGGTATAGAGTTGTGTATGTGCATTTTGGTGTTGGATGTGGTTACCGAGAGCCCAGGGTTTGTCCTCTCCTGGCCCCAGACGACATGGATCCTTATACTGAGTAAAGAGTGGATGCTGCTGCTCCAACTTGTCTTCTGAAACACACACACACACACACACACACACACACACACACACACACACACACACACACACACACACACACACACACACACACAGACACACACAGGTTTTAAACATGTTTTACCAATTATGTTTATTACATGACCTGAAGTTAATAAGCTGTAGATAAGGGATGGATGCTACAGCTGTGACAGCTGAATACCCGAGGAGCAGTTGTCAAAGTTGAGGTCTCCCAGGATGACGTCAAAGGCCACCATGTCTTCCAGCACCTTCTGTCCCTCAGGCAGTTGGGACGAGGACTGACGAAACTCAGCCCCCCATCGGAGCAACAGGTCCAGCTGCTCACATCGTACAGAAGCATCGCCTGGTTCATGAGTGGTTTATGAGGAAGCAGAGAGATGGGAGGGAAGACACAATTTAACACAAAGTCCTCTCCATCAGGTCAAAAGAACTGGGACAGTTTGAATGTTCTGTTCCCTTTCAACAGTCTGGTCAGTTGTTTCACTGGAAGAAAGTGTGATGAGCACAATAAATGTGTCCAGCATGTTTCTTTGTATTTAATGTACTAAGTTTGTGTGTTATACTGCAGTTTTAAATACATTTGTTTGCATTATATTTTTATCTGCCAGAATTTGCCTCTGTCTCCTCCTGCCAGAAAACCAGATGAATTGGAAATGGAGAGCAGAATGAAGAAAGATAAAGGATGGTGGGTGAAACTGTGTGTGTGTGTGTGAATGTGTGTGTGTGTGTGTGTGTGAGAGAGCGAGAGACAGTGAGAAATAACAGCTGAATAGTGGAGAGTGTTGTTAAAAACAAAGAGGTGTCAAGATAATGGTGGGTGGTTTGGTTTGGATTACTCTCAGCTATTGCTCATGCAATATAATGCGTTGTCTTTTTCATTGTGTTAGTGAATCATTTAGACATAAATAAAGCTGGGGCCCATGGAGACATGTTTGCCGTACAGTTAACTATGTATGTGTGGCTTCCTCCACATTCATCTGCTGATCTCAGCATTTCAAAATATATCATTAGGAGTAATCAGGGTTATAGTTATCAGTAACAAGTGACAAAATGCTGTCAATTTTCAGTCTGGCTCTCAGGTCAGGGATCAGTGTCCTTTACTATCAAAAGAGCCTCCATCTTAAAAATATGTCTGACACCATAAAATGTATACTAGCATACTCTATGGCTGTGTCCGAAATTGCCCCCTAACCCCTATATACTGCACTATATAGTGAGCACGCCATTTTGTAGTGGTGTCCGAAACCTTAGGGATCATAGCATGTCCACTATATAGTGCACTGAATGTATCCCACAATTCACCACGAAATGTAGTGTACATTCGATGGTCACTAACCGGACCAAGATATCCCATCATGCATTGCTAGAAATTCTCTGGGCTGCGCGGAAGTGAAAATAGCGGACGGACGGGAGGGAAATATATGTAAATATTATAAAATATAACAAAATACGAAAATAAAAAGTACAGGAAAGTAATCAAAAGCCTCTAATTTAATAAAAATGCAGTGGTAAACAAATAAATATTTTGTGAGACGACAATAATGTGGTACGTTTTAATCGTGCGACAGCGATGACATAATTACGGGCGCCGAGAGTAGTGTCCGAAAGTGTCCGAAAGATTTTTCTGTTGAGCTCACTATATAGTGCACTACATTTATTTCCCCTATGTAGGGAGTAGGGAGTAGGGGTTAGGGGGCGATTTCGGACACAGCCTATCTAATGTAAATTCTCTGTCTGCACAAAGAAGTGAAATAAAATGCAGCTTTCTATCATAATAAATGACACAGACGCATCATTCTCTGACACCAGTGAACAAAGGCACACCTATCTGCCTGCTGTTTCTACCTCTGCCCTGCCTCACACAGGACCCTCACCCACGCTGCCCTGACTGGCACCATGCCAATGACACCCACCAGTATATATTCAGCTCACTCGGGTGAGCCTCTTCCCATTCACATTCCCTGAGCTCCACTCCTCCTCACGCACCTGCTCTCAGCTGCACCCTCACTGCACCCCTTAGCAGTTTTATTGTTGTTTTACTGTTTGCTAGTTTGTCCTCCCTCTTGTTGAGGGTTTTCATGACAGAGGTTGTCACACCTGTACACACCGTTAAGCCCTGCAAGGGAATTAGTGATGTTTTAAAAATATATCTCATACAATAAAATTTAATTTTGACTTGTTTATTTTTTTTTATTGTGTGTTGGGTTTTGATGTAGACAATTTGAAATATATATGTGTATATATACACACACATATATATGATACATAATTACTTACTTACTTATTATTACATAAAATGTTGTCAATGCATGTGTATTAAAATCCTCCTGCTGCTAATAGCCAGCAACTACACTCCCAAAATGCTTTATGTATTTACAAATACATAAGAACTCTGGATACAACAATAACAATAACAACAATCACAACTCTTACACACCTACTGTACCTATACAACAGACACATGAGTAATTTCAGATTATCACTGTATGTTAATCAAAGCATGCTGCATCATGGAGCTGCAACATGCAACTGTACAGTATTCCATCTTATTAAACAGAAAGAAATCGGCCCGCTCCCTGGCAGGGTTTCATCTTTGATGTACTGTATTTTTAGCACAGCTATATTTAGCTTTGTGACAGGGGCCGCTCGGGGCAGCAAGGCGGAGTTGTGTCTCAGATATGAAATGACGAAGGCATCGACCAGAGGCTTTAAAATGGGGCTGTGATGCCTTAAGCAGCTTGTACCGGTCACCAAGGGAACATGGGAAGAGGAAGAAGAGGAGGGGTCTTATGCACCCATTTATCTATCTATTCGGACATGCACGCACGCACATAGAGCCAAGATGTGCTTCTAACAAAACAGCATCCTAAAATGAAAGGTTATATTATTTGTATCTCTCTCTCTCTCTCTCTCTCTGTGTGTGTGTGTGTGTGTGTGTTTGTGAATTTACTTGTGGATGTGAGAGAGAACACAACAGTGGGCTTGGACACATGCAGAATGTGTCACAGTACCTTCTATGGCATGAAGGTGTGTACATGTGAGGTATCCCACAACCCTTTGCTCTTGGAGGGTGGTGCCCACGTGAACCTGCAGGGGGACCAGAGACAAACATGACTTATTGTCACTCAGCTGTGTTCAAAAGATCAATATCAAACCCCACTTAACATGTGTGAGTGTGTGTGATCATTAACAGTGAGGTGAAACTCCACTAATCCCTGTGGGAGAACAGTGACATTACAGCTGTAATTTCATAACAGTAGTTTTGGTGAATCATGTGGACAAGAATGAATCAAACATATGTACGATCTAACGTAAATAATACACTGTGATGCGCCTTTTACTGGTAGTTGATCTGGTTGCAAGCTGCCGTTGAGGACAGTATTTATTGATTCTTTTCACTATACTGTCTATTCAACATGAGTGACAGGTGTAAATAGGTACGCCATATATCTTGAAATGTTGTAGTCAGTATAGGAAAACCCTCTTGTTATATTCCTGACTTGCATTTTTCCAATGAGTGTTGATCTGATGACTTAAATCTCTGCAAAACACACAGCCCACACAGTCGATCCATAGCCAGGCAGATTACACCCTATTAGGAGACAGACAGCTAAGAGGCAGCCTTGTCCTTCACATACTGGAGTCCCCTCCAGTATAGGAGCAATTTTGTGAATTCATAGTCAGTAATTAATGTACCACTTAATCTAAGTAACAAACTACACTGCGTTTTATGTAGTCTATAGACTATTGCTTGCTGCAGCAATAATTCAACATGTGATTTATCCAATTAATGAAGGCTTTTATGTTGCTTGTTCTGAAGGCTTGCTGTATGGCAACATTTTTTTTATCTGAATAGTCTCACAATAAAAGCACTTTGTATAACTTGTATTTTTTTCATTTCTGTATTTGACGAGAGAACAGCTGGCCTTGTTTGCATGGAATCTGTGCATTGGTGTTCCATTTTGATCAAGAGTACAGAGCAATGCAAATAAGAGGTTTGAAATTGTAAGTATTCAGTGCCAGAGACAAAAAGCAGAACAAAACAGCACTTTACTGATAAAGAACCTTACACACCATAATTATGTAGGTGCATTTTTTCTGATTTGTTTTTTTTTGTGTGTTGTCATCATCGTGTTAATAAATGGGGTCTCTATGTGTTCTGGTGGCCACAATTTACAAAATTACATTTTAATCATTGATTTATTATACAGGGTGTCCACAAAGTCTCTTTACGATTCCAATTGATTCCAATTGATGAGATATGTTAATCTGATTTGTTCTATGTACCCAGTTGTAATCAAAGTTTTTAATCACATTGCATTTGTGCTATGTAAGCAAAAGATCACTGATGCCAGTTGCACCATTGATGACGCTACGCTACAACAAGAAATCGAGTACAGTCTTGATGTGCTTTGTGCAACTAATGGTGCCCATATACAGGTGTATTAATTAAATGAGGCTAACAACTTAAATATCTATGCCTCATTTTATAATAATTCCCACAGATTTGTCTATTCATTTGCTTTTGTTATAAATTCTTGAAATTGTAAAGAGACTTGTGGACACCCTGTATAATGACAGTATCAGTATGGTTATCCTGGCTAGAAATCATCAGCTATTAAAATCATACAGAAAGTAAAATTAAAGTATGAATGGAGTATTAAATGGACAGAACACAGATACCAGTAAAGCCAAGATGTACTTTCATGTACTTTAAAGAGAACCTAGTTTCGCAGGGGTCCTGATGATATTCAGAGTGGACAAGCTCCAGTGATCTCACATGGATGAACTCTGAAGAATGCTACAATGAAGACAGTGTTAATGAGCTGTTGAATACAGCTGTCTTGCATACTGTAATGAAATCAATGTTCCCACATCTGTCCAACCAAACCTCTAGACTAGACATGTTGTTTATACTTCTCTGCTGGACACAGCCGTAGATTATAGATAAAAATGGTGTTATCTGATTTACTGTGGTATTGCTGTAAGCTCCAACAAGTCTGATCATTCTCCTTTGACCTCCCTCATAAAGATGACAAACTCAGCTCAGTTTATGGTCTGATGGACTGTTGAGTTCCAGGCCACTTGTCTCAAATGCAGTTAGAAATGTCACTGTGAAAAACCTAAATAGGAGCCTGAGTGGAACCCACTCTGTCAGTTTGTGATGAGCTGTCATGTAGTGTTAAAGCAGTAAAGCAATGAAACAGACAGCAACGTTAAAGCAGCAGTAAATGTAGGCCTGAAAGGATCTGGGTTAAGGGATACCAGACTAAGTTCACCTGAGCTCACCTCACCTGGAGTGAGTCAGCTCTGTTGAGGCACTTGGTGATTCTCTGTTCACCCTACAGCACTGCCTCATCAACGCAGAACTGATGCTCACCGAATGGCTTTTGTATTAAAACTCAGTCACTCACCCAAACCAACAGTTAAGCCACTGTATAGATCCCCGAGTCCACATTTCCTCTGCATTAACTAAAACTCCTGCCCTGTATCTGTACAAGTATATACATGGCACAGCGTCGACACAATGATTAATTAACCTGTGACAAGTTAAAGAACTCTGGCCATTTTCACACTCAGGTCGTAGCCCTTGGACTGGGACGACTGACAGGCAGCAGAGAGCAGCAATATTATCTTATTGGCTCATGTTGTCTAGGGTCTGGAGTTGTCAGTTGGAGTTGTTACTACCAAAACCTAAAGAACATTCCAGTTCTGTGAACATTTTAAGTTATTTCATCTGATTTCTAAGACATGTGTGACAGTGTTGGTGTCAATGCGTGGTCTCTACCGACTTTTTATTTCAAAAATTTCTGTGACTAGGAAAATCCTGTGCCATTGTAAAGTCGGGGATTAGATGGTGTTTAGAATAAACAGAACAATCAATTACTGTAGTGTCAACATATAAAATATCAGAACACAGTATCCGTTTCTAATAAGAAGCAGATAATTGATTCTAATGGAAGATGCATCCCAGGGGGTAACAAAGCAAGGCCTAATGTCAGGTCATACTGAATGAGAACAGCCAGAGTTTACACCAAGAGGTAGCCAAGATCTTCTGCCACGATGCCTGGAGGTCAGTGAGGGGGTAGACTCTAACGATGAAAACATTACAGCCTACAGCCAGTTGGATAGTACTCAGATTACAGCTAAAAGCAATGCTGAATGATGAGAACAACAACAGTAGAGTAATGAAATGTGTTGCTCCAAAGGCTTATTCAATATTGATAGTTTTAAAGAATGGCCTCACAAAGTGGCTCTTAATAACATCTCCAGCATTCATTTGACCTCTGCCATCTTTAGTGTTTGACAAAACCCTGACCCTTGAACCGTAGTTTGTCGTTTGTCGTTTGGTAGCATGAGGGCTAGTTAATGCAGGTAATTTAGGGAACTAACCAACCTCACAAATCTAGTGCCAATCTGTGACTCTGCATGTCGTACTATTCACTTTAAAAATAAGTCATCAACATGACTCATTTTGTGTCTACTTGGATGCCTTTCTATTGCGCTACTAACTAAGATAACTAGATA
The DNA here is from genome assembly GCA_016785345.1 of Trinectes maculatus. NCBI lineage: Eukaryota > Metazoa > Chordata > Actinopteri > Pleuronectiformes > Achiridae > Trinectes > Trinectes maculatus. Next base: position 183,046 of record JAFBJQ010001498.1, read on the forward strand.
ACTAATAGTTACTACATGCATTAACGTTTAACAATGCAACCACAACTATGAACACCTCGATACAGCTGGTTACATGGCTTACCAGCCACAACCACCTGAGGAGAAGATGCTATTTCCAAATGCCCTTGAAGTTTTATGTTAGTATTCACCTCCATTCCATTCTACATAGGAGTGACTGCCTTTTCATGACAGGCCAGTGGCTGGTCAATGAACTGTATAAACCTTTGGCAAATATATGTTAAATATACCCAGTGCCAACCAGTGAAAAACTGGTCTTGTCTGCTCTTTATATCTCTCACGCATTGAACCTGTTTCATTTTGTTTTGCACTCTTTGCTGTATGAACTGAATGAAAATGCACTTTGAACTAAACTCTAAACTTTCCAGAGCCCCCTGAGATTCTCTGAACACCCCTCCAGGAGGATAAAAGCACGGCTCGAGAATCAACTTTGTCTCAAATGTATGATTTTTGTGGTGTTTTGATTATGTTATTTTTAAGTTGTGGAGAAAAAGGAAGGAGAAAAAAAATCACACACATGCTGCTCAGGCTGCTCACTTTACATTGCATAATGACAATAATTCTGTTAGATAGACATTCTGTTCTATCTATTCTATTGCTGTGGCATTAAGGTTACCCTCCCCTGTTGTAAGCAGGAACAGCCTGTATGTGTACACATGTACATGCTAGCTGGCTCTCAGCCAGCGTGGAGTGACCTTATATACAACGAAACACACATATGAAATTGGACACTGGCAGCCATGACAGAAGTCACTCAGCATGCAGCTCTATTTGTAGCTCATTTGTGTGGTTGTAGCCATCTGTAAACCCATCCTGCCTCCTGTGCTGGTGAAGATGAACTACTGTGAAAGTGCCTTGAATACACATGCCATGTAGATGTCTAATACTGTCTAATATGACTTATTGCATGTAGACCAGCTGACATCATATTGCAAACCTGTCATTCCAAATAACTGTCAGAATATGGTAATTAAAACTATCACATAAAGTAAATAAATATTAAAGTATTATATTTATAGTAACTAAATATTATAGTAAATAATTATTATTTTACTTATTAGATTTCTAGATTAGTTTCTAGTTTATAGATTTTTTTTTAAATTCCAGGGTCAATATGTATTGGCAGCTGCAGTTTGTAAAATTTATATTTTTGGATTTTGGCTCATGCAGAATCTCAAACTATACAAAAGTAAATAGACAATCTATGAAAATAAAAGTAAAGTGAAACCTCTGACCTTGGCAAACAGCGCCCCCTTGGCTGCTAGCGCATCCGCTCCCCTCCCATTGGGGTAGCACTCATAGCGTGCATCCAGAACAGGGTAGCGGCTGGCTAGCAACAACCCACTGTTCAGGAATTTGAACCTGGAGCAACAGCCCTTCCAGCCGTACCGACCGACATCACTCAGCACATATGGGAAGTAACGATGCAGCTGCCTCCGAAGTCTAGTCGTTGATCCATGGTCAAACACTTCCTGTAGAGCCAGAAAATCCAAGTTGGCAGGGAAAAATGCAGAGATCTCATGATCAAATGTCTCATCTCCGTGGCGACGTTTTCGTCCTGGGCGCTTGAAGACAGATGTACGGGGAACATGAGAGAGGGTGTTGTTGGAGGTTATCCCTCCTCCACTGTCACCTCCATGGTAACGAGAAAGAGACTCCCTGGAGGCAGTCATGCTGCTTGTCTCTCCTCCTACCTGATCCCCAAGGTGATGGTTCCCTGTGTCAGCCTCCTCTTCCTCCTGTGGCTCTGGTTCTGGTGCACTGATGTTGATTTGAACCCCTGAGCTGTGAAGTGGGCAGTCTGTCGAGTGTTTTAGCTCAGTATCTTCATCATGTATGGGACAGTCATGATGGCCAGGGACATTCTGAGGCTTTGTGGAATGCATGGGGCAACCTGGAGTCCCTCCTGAGGTGTGAATCGGACAATCGGAGTTGTAGTTCACCCCTGCAGGGTGGAGTTGGCAGTCGTGAATGGGGCATCCGGAGGAGCCCTGGTCTCCTGCAGCGGGGTGAACGGGGCAGTCAGCAGCACCGGAGGGTTGAGTAGGGCACTCGGTGACAGGTTCATTTTCAGTGTCAGCTGGGCTGTTGGTGTGCTGTGTTTGGTCAGGACGCTGGTCCAGTGAGGAGGTACGACGGAAACCTGCAGCAAGGCTGCTGAAGGATGTCGCACTGATGAATGGGAAAGGAAGAAAAGAAGTAGTCCAAATATATTTGTGAGCATTTGCTGTCTGACAGAAACAAATGGTTCTAAAACAGCAAGGACATACTGTAAGTATACAAATCCAAGTGCAAGCTCTCATTACCTGATGGAAGTGTTCGTCGGTGAGTCGATGTAGATTTTTATTTGAGGGCGACTGGCACCATTCCGGATCCTCCTCCCTACCTCGCGCGCTCTCCTGTGGGTGTCCGACAGGTTGTTGAATCTGGCCAGAGAGTCAGGCAGCAGGCATACATTGGCACTGCAGAAACAGAAGCTCCTGCCCTGTGGCCTCCATTCTCCAATACCAATACCCCCGATCCCTGGCTGGTCCTGCTCTGCCTGCTGTTTGTCCAGTCTGCACAAGGTATGAAAGAAACATCAGCTGTGAGGGACCTGAAATTCCCCGACCCTACACCACTGAGTCAGGGTCAGAAGTATATATATTATACAGGGGGTCCTCGAGTTACGACGGAGATCCGTTCCTGAGAATGTGTCGTAACCAAATTTCGACATAAGTCGGAACATACATTCATTGTGCCATTGTGCATACATTGTGCCACCAGATGTCGCTATAACACCACGCTAAAATAAGAGTTTATTATGGTGAATTGCCTTTTTTGTCCCTCTTGACACACCGTAGGGGTTGAGATCACGAGTGTAATGAGCATTTCCTTTAGATTTCTGATATCAACCGTGTAGACCCTGTGTTGTGAATAAACCTACGGTATCGCCACGATCCCGAACG
>JAFBJQ010001498.1:186316-210850 GCA_016785345.1 Trinectes maculatus
CCGCCGGCTCCCCCCCCCCCCCCGCCCCCCCGCCAGCCGTCCATTTCACATTAGTAAACACAAGGCAGAGTAGCCTAGCTGTGCTGTGGCGGTGCTGGAGAGCTGGCAGGCGCGCCGAGAGACAGAGAGAGCGCTCACCAACTAGTTCCCGTGCGAAGTCTGTACATATTTACGGGGCAAACCGCTTAAGCCGAAACAAGGAAGTTCACGGGAGATGTGTCGTAACCACGAAAACAACGTAACTCGCGACCGTCGTAACTCGAGGACCCCCTGTATTTGCATATAAATTATATTAACCAAAATGAATGTGTTTTTACAGGGAGGTAGTGTTATCATGGAATATCAGGTAACCTTCTGACCTGCGCTGGCATCTAGTCGTCACTGTAAGCTAACACGAAAACTGTTAACACATTTATACAAGCTGCATCCTATAATTGTGCTCAAAGAGTTCCCAGTGTTCTCATTTATATACTGGTTTACATCGAGTGCTCCAAAGCCTTATGAGATCAGTTTTTCAGTGAAACGAAACTCCTGACTTTGGCATGACTCTGCAACCACATGACCTACTGTATATTACTCATAGAGAATACTGGCTGAGAAAATCACAGGACGTTTCTAAAGAATCCTGTCTGACTAATGAAGAGTAGATGGTGTGTTTTCCTGAGGTGTAAGATGGGTTCATATTTTAAATTTTAAACAATTTTAAATCTAGAATTTTTAATAATTTTATGAAGCTTACAGTCTGCTCTGATGTAAATTGAAATTATTTGTGTTTTATAGTTGTTTTCTATCTTGACAACCACTATAAGTGCTTTATGTTAGAGACAGATTCAACAGCCAACTACAAATCGGCATATAGTAGAAATGAAATGCCCTTAAGTAAAACCACACCGGTAGTCTTACTTAAAGCCATTTGGTAGGAGTATCTGGGGCTCAAACCACCATCTTTGCAGTTAGCTATGGTCTGGTCAAACATGTTGGACTGTTGTTAAAGCATTTAAACACCCAAATCACCTAATGATTAGGGGATAAATTATGGTCTTTGTTAAATGCTATTAAGCCCTTGATGCCTGAATTAAATAAAGAAAATAATTATATTTGTTTTTGCTTTCGAGCTGATGCAAAATTAAGTGGAGATTGTTAGTTTGTTGAATAGAATAGATATAAATTTATTATTATCAAAATTGGCAAATTAGCAACAACAGGCATAATGGTAAAAAAAGGTAAAAAAAAAAAAGGTTCCTATGTATGTATTGAATAAGCAAACCAGCATTGGGAGAATACAAATGCTATCTCAGCTGCAATTTGAATAGAAGTAATGTGTTGCAAGAGGTCAAGATTTTACTAGAATCTTTCACTGACCTTAACCATAGTGTATCTGCTGCTCAAGTCCTACCACACAGGACACCCCAGTGTTCGGTTCAGTACTGTATAGCTCTTGGTCACTTGACACTACTGGAAACATTTTCTTTTTGCATCAAATGTTTTTTTTAAAGCTAGATGCATTTAATTTCTATTAACCAACAAAATTCATCATTACTCATGTGCTGAACAACAACAAAAAAAAATTCAACCATCAGTGGCACTCAGCAAGATCAATACTAACCTGCGGTAGGTGTACAGGTAAGGCTGGCGGACAGCCTGCAGTGGAGCCCAGATGAAAAACCCCAAAAGAGCAAAGGGCAAAGAGGCCAGGAGGAGGAGTAAGTAAAGGGGCACAGCCATCAGGACATAAAGGGTAATGAAGGAGCAGGGTTCCTGTGAGCGTTGGCGCTTCTCCAGAGAGGTTGCCACACATGAGGCCAGAAGGCGGTCCAGGAGCCAATAGCAGGGGAACACCAAGCTCCACGATAAGCCATCCAGGAAGTGCAGACAGGCACTGGAATAAGGGGTGGTGTGGAGGACCATCTCTTTCTTTTCTCTTTTCTCTTTTTTCTCTTTCTCTCTCTCTCTTAGTCTTTCTCTGTATCTTTTTCTTTCAGCCTTCACACAACATCGACACCCACATGAATTTTTAAATCCACGACAAATCTATCCGAAAGTAAAAAAATCTACTAAAGACCCTCCCCCCTCTTATGAGAAACAAACACGACATGTTTTTTTAATATCCACAGGCAGGTTTAAATCTCACAACCCCTCCCTCAGAAATTACTCCGTCTACAGCAGGGGTCACAGAGCACAGAGTGGAGGTGGGGGGTTGCCATGATGTAAGCTTTACCCTTGACGATGGATCTCTGATAGCAAGGACTTGAACAGTCTGAGGAGGGGGCCGCCCTCAAACATCACCATTACCTCAAGACCTGGGGAAAGTGAGATTGACAGAGCAAGAGAGGAGGGAAAGAGGGAGGTGGAGAGAGGCGAGAGAAAAGAAGCAGATTAATGATTGACTCACACTGATGAAGACATGGTAGGTGCAGAATGAATGTCTTAAATTATAAAACAAACTGTGAAAGCATATGGATGAATTTGTGTGTGTGTGTGTGTGTGTGTGTTGGCCTTCAGGTAACCTTTCATACTCCACAGGGACGAAAAGAGCAATGGTGCTACTTCCAAACGAACACAGCGTGACACAATAACTTAATAATCAGTTAAACCACAAATCTAAAACTCATCATAGATGATGTTAGTGTATTTATTTTATTTTCTCTCTACGTATGTCTAATTTTTACATTTTTATAATAATGATGATTGTGATAATGATTTATAATGAATAAACAACAAGAGCTAACCTCTTGTATTTCTTTGACCATATTAAGGTTTCAAATCAAAATATAATCAATCGAATCAAAAATTTACAAATATCAGAGTACACTGCATAGCATTACAACACTTCACAGTCTGTCCCATTGGTTGCCTCTTACAATTAGCAAGGGAGTTCTAAATACCTATTCTACTATAGGTTCACACAGGGGTTATACTTAAACCAAAGCTAAGCTAAGATAAACTAAGCTCCACCAGTGGCATCTGGCAATGAGTAATTTGTATCTTTTAATTGTAGGGCTTAAAGAAAGCGTGTGACAGTTGTTGGGATCTCAAACCATGTGTTCAGAGAGAACAATAGAGAGGCCTGAAGTCTCTCTCAAAGCCAGACCTAGAGGAGCCTAAAGAGCTTGAATCAGAACCCTGCATGACCATTGGTTGAGCCTCTGGAGCTTCACTGGGGTTCCTGCCCACGTCACTCAGGTGATAAAAGCGCACTGCATCCTACATTCCTTGCTTATTCCCCGGGACCAGTTGCAGTAGAGAGCGACACAAGGCTTTCTCCAGACTTGGCCACCGAAAGGGAGCGAACTGCAAAACTCTGGATTCCTTCATCCTCCCCCTAAGCCCAGGCCACAGTCTACAACTCGCTAGAGGAGCACACAGACTGTTGTTTTTGTTTGGCTTTGGAGCCAACGCCAATCGCCATTATCACCACAGGTTCCTTTCTGAAGCAGGTCACCACTCCGATAATAGAGTTTGTAAGATCAGGGCCTTGGAGGAGTTGAGAATTCAGTGATGTTCCCTGGTAACTCGCTCCACAGTCAAACACAACTCTAAGTTTTGCCTTTGTTGTATGGTAAACTCCGTGGTGTGGAATATACCAAATTTTTCTATCAGCCCGTTCCAGATCAGCTTTAGGCACCTCCTAAGCATAGCCTTTAATCAACAAGTCATTTATAAAGGTGTTATACTCGTTGTAGAAGATTAAGTCCTTCTGCAGTTGCCTTTTAAGATGTTGTAAATGCTGTTCAGCAAGTTTCCTGTTGTTTGGCATGCAGATGGTGCTTTGCTTCAATGGTAAGCTGATCTGGTAATGATCATTCAGGTGTTTAACTGAGTTGTTGACTGATTCCAGAAACCGCTGATCTTCTCTTGACATGGCTGGTTGCTCTTCTAAACTACTCTCGCGAAGTCAATTTTGAATTGTTGTTGCCAAAGCTCTTCCAGGTTCAAAACAGAGACCCTGTTGACAGTAACTGGTGGCTGTTTACTGTTCACAGTCTCTTCACTGACACCTCTTAGTGGTCCATTTACTGTCCATCCAAGCATAGTCCTTGTGGCAAATGGTCCTTCATTCTTACTACACACCACTTCCAAGGGCTCAAGGGCCTTTGGCACATTGGTTCCTACCAGGAGCTCAATTCCTGCCTCGATTTGTGGTAAGTAGATGTGTTTGAGGTGCGGCCACTTTTTAATATCCTTTCTGGTTGGAATGTTTCCATTATATACTGGCATGGACTCCTGTGTGTATACTTTGGGCAATTCAATAAACTTGTCCCCGTGCAACGCAGCCACCTCTAGCCCCATCCCTGTATTGCTGCTCACAACCTTTTCTTGACCCATAGTACGTAGAAGGATGTGTTCTTTCCTCCCGGTGAGCTGCAGTTTGTTCATAAGGCTCTCTGTCCCCACAATGCATGTTTTTGGGCGGTGGGAGGAAGCCGGAGTACCCGGAGAGAACCCACGCAGACACGGAGAGAACATGCAAACTCCACACAGAAAGATCCCCCGAACCGAGATTCGAACCAGGGACCTTCTTGCTGTGAGGCACGAGCGCTACCCACTGCGCCACCGTGCTGCCCCGCTTCTTTGACCATATTAAGGTTTCAAATCAAAATATAATCAATCGAATCAAAAATTTACAAATATCAGACAACACTTCACAGTCTGTCCCATTGGTTGCCTCTTACAATTAGCAAGGGAGTTCTAAATACCTATTCTACTATAGGTTCACACAGGGGTTATACTTAAACCAAAGCTAAGCTAAGATAAACTAAGCTCCACCAGTGGCATCTGGCAATGAGTAATTTGTATCTTTTAATTGTAGGGCTTAAAGAAAGCGTGTGACAGTTGTTGGGATCTCAAACCATGTGTTCAGAGAGAACAATAGAGAGGCCTGAAGTCTCTCTCAAAGCCAGACCTAGAGGAGCCTAAAGAGCTTGAATCAGAACCCTGCATGACCATTGGTTGAGCCTCTGGAGCTTCACTGGGGTTCCTGCCCACGTCACTCAGGTGATAAAAGCGCACTGCATCCTACATTCCTTGCTTATTCCCCGGGACCAGTTGCAGTAGAGAGCGACACAAGGCTTTCTCCAGACTTGGCCACCGAAAGGGAGCGAACTGCAAAACTCTGGATTCCTTCATCCTCCCCCTAAGCCCAGGCCACAGTCTACAACTCGCTAGAGGAGCACACAGACTGTTGTTTTTGTTTGGCTTTGGAGCCAACGCCAATCGCCATTATCACCACAGGTTCCTTTCTGAAGCAGGTCACCACTCCGATAATAGAGTTTGTAAGATCAGGGCCTTGGAGGAGTTGAGAATTCAGTGATGTTCCCTGCTAACTCGCTCCACAGTCAAACACAACTCTAAGTTTTGCCTTTGTTGTATGGTAAACTCCGTGGTGTGGAATATACCAAATTTTTCTATCAGCCCGTTCCAGATCAGCTTTAGGCACCTCCTAAGCATAGCCTTTAATCAACAAGTCATTTATAAAGGTGTTATACTCGTTGTAGAAGATTAAGTCCTTCTGCAGTTGCCTTTTAAGATGTTGTAAATGCTGTTCAGCAAGTTTCCTGTTGTTTGGCATGCAGATGGTGCTTTGCTTCAATGGTAAGCTGATCTGGTAATGATCATTCAGGTGTTTAACTGAGTTGTTGACTGATTCCAGAAACCGCTGATCTTCTCTTGACATGGCTGGTTGCTCTTCTAAACTACTCTCGCGAAGTCAATTTTGAATTGTTGTTGCCAAAGCTCTTCCAGGTTCACAACAGAGACCCTGACAGTTATATGTGACTGTTTACTGTCAACAGTCTCTCTGCAACGCAGCCACCTCCAGCCCCAACACTGTATTGCTGCTCACAACATTTTCTTGACCCATAGTGCGTAGAAGGATGTGTTCTTTCCTCCCGGTGAGCTGCAGTTTGTTCATAAGGCTCTCTGTACAAAAGACTGCTGTGCTGCCTTGGTCCAAAAAGGCATAAGTCATAACAATGTTGCTTCCCTTTCTAGATTTTACTTGGACAGGCACAATTGGCAGCTTAAAGTCTTGGTCTCCAGCCCCCGTAAGACTACTCGACACCAGCATGTTAACCGAGACCTCCGCATTCCTCTCAGTCTGCTCCGAATCCTTTTCCCTGTGGAGTATAGTAGGGTGTTTAAGGCCACATTTCGAACAGAAAATCCTTTTATGGCATTGCTTACTTATGTGTCCTGTACACAAACAGCTGCAGCAAATGCCATTTTCCTTTAAGAAATCTAACTTCTTCTCATGTGCCATTTTTCCCAACTGTGCACACATATGCAGTGTGTGTCCTGCTCCACAGAAAAAGCACATATTATTTACTGATGTTCTGGTGTCTTTATATTCTTTTGCAGACTGGTGTTTCTAACGGTTGTGGCGAAGCTGGATCCATTGGACCGAGGCTGTAACTTTGGTTTGTATGTTCCTTTATTTGTTATTGTCAGAGAATCTTGTATCTGATCGCTAAGCTAGATACGGCTCTATCACCTCTCCTCTACTGCCCTCTACCGTCCTGGGGCGGAAGTCCCTTCCAATTATAAGGCGCTGACGCAGGCGGTCAGAATTGTTGGCTGTATTTCTCTCCACTCCATTTTCAAAGGCTTTGATAAATGTGTGGTATTTTAATGGATTGCCATCAAATATTGGGATTTCTCTCTTTGGTAGAACTGCGAGACATTGCTGATGTATAAGTAGAGTTGTTATTTCGTTTTGCTTCCTCATAATGCTAAGATAACTGGTTCAATGTCAAACACTGACTGTTGAGGGATTGTTCCGTTTTCCATCATTGTGTGGTTAACGGAGTGTTCTTCATATTTGTTTATTGTTTTGTGTTTTAAAGCTGCTGCTGGATGGAATTCCTCTGCATTCACACTGAATTGCTGTTGAGATTTTCCTTTTTTTAGAATGAATTCATTCCATCAAAAACTTTTTTTTGAACTTTATTTTTATTAAAGAAAAACACGAACATTCCTTGACAACATCACAAATTTTATAAGACATCGCTAAAGACAAAGGAAGAGAAAAAAAAAACAGCAACAACATTGGGGCCCAGAGAGTAGAATAATACTGAGTAATAAAAATTCCCCTCAGAGAGGTATCCTGCAATAGGTAGCCACCTCCTCACAAAAAACATCAGACCTTAATTGTAACTGAGCAGTCAGAGCCTCCATTCCATACACCTCCCTCAGCTTCTGTTTCCATTGTGCCACTATAGGTGACTGTGGATTCAACCATTTTTTTGGTCATCCTAGCAGTCATCAGGAGTATATGTAACAGGTGCTTTTGGTCTCTCGTGTACTTGTTTTCAGGAGTTAGATCGAAAAGAGACTGACTTGGGGTGAATAGAATATCAATTCCCAGAACTTTATCTATCACGCTCTTTACCCCCTTTCAAAAAAGAAGCATCACTGGGCAATCCCAAAATATGTGTGAATGGTCGCCAACCCCTCCACATCGTCTCCAACAGTATATTGCCTCTGGATTATTTTATCCCACCTCAAGTCCATCACCAACCCCCTACTGGACCCTCTGCAGTTTGCCTACAGAGCCAACAGGTCTGTAGACAACGCCATCAACCTGGCCCTCCACTTCATCCTGCAGCATCTGGACTCCCCAGGAACCTACGCCAGGATCCTGTTTGTGGACTTCAGCTCTGCATTCAACACCATCCTCCCAGCTCTGCTCCAGGACAAGCTCTCTCAGCTCCATGTGCCCGACTCCACCTGCAGGTGGATCACAGACTTCCTTACGGACCGGAGTCAGCGCGCGCGGCTGGGGAAGAATGTCTCTGACACCCGGACTATCAGCACAGGATCTCCACAGGGCTGTGTACTTTCCCCTCTGCTCTTCTCTCTGTACACCAACTGTTGCACCTCCAGCCACGACTCCGTCAAGCTTATCATGTTTGCGGATGACACCACCCTCATTGGACTCATCTCGGATGGCGATGAGGGTGCCTACAGGAGGGAGGTGGACCGGCTGGTGACCTGGTGCAGCAGCAACAACCTGGGGCTCAATGCCCAGAAGACAGTAGGGATGGTTGTGGACTTCAGGAAAGCCACAGCCCCCCTGCCCCCCCCGGTCTCACTGGCACTCCCATCAGCACTGTGGACTGCCACCGGTTCCTCGGCACCACCATCACCAAGGACCTCAAGTGGGAGCTGACCATCAGCTCCCTCATCAAGAAGGCTCAGCAGAGGATGTTCTTCCTACGGCAGCTGAGGAAAGCCAAGCTGCCGGCCCAGCTGATGGTGCAGTTCTACACGGCCATCATCGAGTCCATCCTCAGCACCTCCATCACGGTGTGGTATGCCGGGGCCACGGCCAGGGACAAACACAGACTGCAGCGCACTGTGCGCTCTGCTGAGAAGGTGATCGGCTGTAGCCTTCCATCACTCCATGACCTGTACGTCTCCAGGACCGTGGGGCGAGCAGGTCGAATCACAGCAGACCCTTCTCACCCCGCACACGGACTATTCGTAGCACTCCCCTCGGGCAGGAGGCTTCGGTCCATTCGGACCAGAACCTCCCGCCACAAGAACAGTTTTTTCCCCTCTGCTATTGGACTCATTAACACTGTATAATAACTGTCACTCTACAACTGCCTTGGTCACTTTACTTATCCGCTGGACTTGCACTGCTCAATTGCACTGACGTTCTGTATATTGTTGTACATACCTTTTCAATCTTTTTTTTTTTTTTTTACATTCTATTTTATTTTATTTAAATCTTTTACATTTTTCCTTACTGTGTCTTTTTTTTGTTCCTTGTTGCACCTGTATGCCGAAACAAATTCCTAGTCAGTGAATCCTGTATTCATTGACAATGGCAATAAAACTGTTTCTGATTCTGATTCTGATTCTGATTATCTGCAAGTTTAGAGACCATGGAAGGCGTCTTAAAGAACCTAGTCTTCATCTTCCAATCAAACTCCTTCCACAAGTTACTATTGATACCTTTTTGACATCCAATGCATATTGTTTTCCCATTCCCCATCATTATAATATTTAACTCAAGCTCCCATTTGTTTTTAATATAAAAAGTGTTGTCTGGTGTATCTAGTAACAGATGTCTGTATATATGTGAAACATGCTTTTTACTGGGTAATTGATGTTTAGTTATATTAATAAAGTAAATTTCTATATTCGTTGGAGCATTCTTGATTATATTCCAATCTGTATCGTGTGTAATGTAATTTCTTATCTGAAAATACTGGAACATATCACTTTGGGGTAAAAGGAATTTCTCTTGTAGATATGAGAATGGTTGTACACCGGTGTCACAGAGCAACTGGTCAATAACCCTCAAGTTTCTGCCTGCCCACCTAAAAGTGATATCTGTTGTTGAGGGGGGGAAATCTGGACCGACCATACTTTCAAGGTGTGTTTAACCCATACATTTTTTATTTCAAATTTCTTCTGGGACTGCTTGTTTAGAAACACTAATGTGGATAAAGGTATTGCTGGCACTGAGCTCTGCTCTATGTTCACCCATCCCGATTCTAAGTCATTGGTAATCCAAGCTACCACTGCTGAGTCCCCCCCTGTCCTTCCCTAGGGTGAGCGTTTTAAGTCTCACTCTTGGTCTCTTATTTTGCATAATTATATACTCGACATAGGATTGGGGCTACTTCTTGAACGAAAACTTTATAATATTCCCCGGAGTATCCATCGACACCCGGGGATTTACTGTTCTTTAATTTACTAGTACTATCTGTTATTCCCTGTACTGTTATGAGAGAAGATAGCACCTCAGTCTCATCCTGTGATAATCTATTCAGTTGGATTGAGTCCAAGAGTTTTGTTATTTTCTCCTCCTTCCCTATCAATTCTTGACCTTCATATAATTTTTTATAGTATGCAGCAAACGCCTCTGCCACTTCTTTCGGTTGGAAGGTAATTCTATTTGTGTCGGGGGGGGGTTTAATTTTAGGTACCACACGGTTAATATTTTAATATTTTCATAATATTTTCTTTTCACAAATCTAAGCATTCCCTCTGCTTTATATGTGAGTAAATCATCTAATTTTTGTCATCTAATTTTGGCCCTACAGTGGCTGGGTGTGAATGACCCATGAGTCAATTGCATTTAGCTCATCTAACAGTAAATTATTCACGTCTTCTCATAGCTGTCTAAATAAAATGAAAAAACCTTACTTTCTGCCCAATATTCCCAGATACTTCAAGGGAAGAAAAACCTGCAGTCTTCTTCTGCAAACATGTCAACATTCTGCCCTCCTCGGTTGGCGACCCGTGTCTCCCACCTGTGCCTGGTCACATTTCGCGCTACTTTATCCCGCTCCTCCACTCGGACCTGGATGTTGAAATCCTTAAGCACCAGCGCTGCGTCCATGCGTCCGTGCTTTAACGTTTTTCTCCCTCAGCTGTTTCACAATAAATCTGACCTTGGCGCGTTTCCTCTCCGGCGAGTAGTCATTATCAAAGTAAATCTGCTTCTCACCCATCTTCTCTGTGCGTTGTATCTGCAGGATCTGTTCCTTCACTGTGTAGTCCGCGAATTTAATTACGATGGAGCGAGGCGAGTCGTTTTCTTTCGGTTTTGGCATAAGTGCTCTATGCGCCCTGTCAATCCTGATGTCGGCTTCGGTTAGCGGCAGACCAGTCAGCACCGTTGGCGGTAGCTTTTTAATGAAGGCGACCATGTCTCTCCCCTCGCTTCCTTCGGGAACCTGATACAGCCTTAGATTTTGCCGTCTGTGTCTGTTCTTAAGATCCTCACTGCATTCAAATAATTCCGCCTCACGTTGCAGTAGGAAGCCAATGGCTTTTCCGTGGGTTGCGGTGGTCTCCTCCATAGTTGTTATACGCTCCTCAGCGTCCACGATCCTCTTTTCCAACTTTGTTAGTTGTGCACTTAAACCCCCAACTGATGTTTCAAGCCTTGTGAATGACTCCTTGGTTTGTCTTTTAAATTCTTTTACATCCATACTCATCTGCAGAATGTCCCCCCGTATTTCTCGGTTCCACTGGGCGGTGGCTTGAAACATCTCCTCCAAGTTACACACAGCAGCATCAGTAGTTTTGCTAGCGCCGGCTTCGTCAGGATCAACAGGCTTGTTAGCATCCGCTGGTTCTGACAATTTTTCTTCTCCTTTATGTCTAAACTGATATCTGGCGAATTTGTTGCTAGCGCTTGTCTTTGTGGTGTCGTTAGACATATTTTTGCTGAGTTTTATTCAAATATCGGTTTGGTAAGTTGGTCAATCAGCAGAACTCAAACTTATGCGTCCTGCCTTTACCTGACCTTTTCCCACTTATTGTGCTTTGTGCTTTGAGTATGCTTAGCTTTGCCATTTTCTCAGCAATTTCAGTATCCAGTTGTAATTTTTCGTTCCTTTTGTGCAGTTGCTCCTCCTCTTCTTCCAAAGCATGTCTTACAACTAGTAGCCTTTGTCTTATGGCTAAAGCAGCCAGCTCAGCTTCAGCTCTTAAGCGTGCAGATGAAGTTATAGATCGTGTGGATTGAGAGGTTTTACAAGACCCAACATTGGAAATGCTGTCACATGGGTTAATGTCATCCTCATTCATATCACAATCATTTAATAAAGATTCTTTTGTTTCAGTTTGTTCCACAAAATACATGTGTTCATTCATTTTATTTGTTTCTTGTTGTTCCTGAAGGTCATTATGGTATTGTTCAGTTTCTTTAATCCATTTTCTTGTTTCATTTTGAAATGTTTCAGTGTATCTCATTATGCTTGATAACCATTGAACTTGTTTATCAACCTCATCCCGTGGCAGTAATGAGCATTATTGGCACATTCACAAAGTTTAGTCAGCTTCCTCAGAAATTCTTTTATTTGAGACACGTTTTCCTTTTGCTTCATGAGCTCTTTCATTTCTGGTATTAATCCCTTCATTTAGTTCACAAAACCTTTGCGTTCATTTTGTAGTTTTTACATCTTATACAACAAGGCCTTTTCCGTGAGTTTACTTTCTCTCCTTTTCCCATACTCCATTTCAGAGCACGAGGCACCATTTGTTTGACTCATTTTGATTCGTTTTCATTCCGTTTTTACTTGAAACATGCATTAAATACATTCACAGTGCGTGATGAATAGAGCTTTCATTTCAGCAAATCGGCAATATCATCAGTTCCAGTGAAACTCCTGAGCATCGCATTATTTAATTCAGAATAAGCAGACGTCAATCAAAGTGTGCACGGAGCCATCATAGTGCATAGACATTCTTATCTGACCAGCATTCCTTCATTCAGATAGTCCCTCCAAAGACAAGCGAAGCGTGGTTATGCGTGGCTAAGCATTGCTATATGGTCAACGAAAAATACAGCTTCCCAGTTCTATTGTTTCTCTTCCCTTCAATACGAGTGAGCATGCCCATTTAAGCTAGCACCACCTAACCCACATGACCCATGCTCCCAAGCATCACCACGGTAACCAAACACCATGTTACTAATTGCATTATGGCTCCTACACCTGCAGTAAGAGGGATGCTTGTGAGCCAGATCACCTCACTTTACCCTCTCCAGCACAGATACAGCTCGATGGTTTCCTGTCTTGGGACCTGAATTCTGTGTCATCTAAGGTACTGATTGACTCTGGGGCTGATGACAATTTTGTTGACACTGCTTTCATCACTAGACACAAAGTACCCCTTACTCCAGTAGCTGGGAGGTATTAACTTTAGATGGCCGCAAATTATTCTCAGTAATGCACAAGACTATTCCGTTATCTCTTCGTGTTTCAGGAAACCATGTAGAAAAGTTAAGTCTGTATGCCATCTCATCTCCCGCATTGAGTTAGGTATCCCTTGGCTCTAACTACACAATCCACACATTGACTGGTCTCAATTATCCATCTGAATTTGGAGCCCCTTCTGTCACTCCCATTGTTTATGCTCAGCTGTTCCTACCCATTCACCTTCACCTACTCCTGTAGAAGTAGATTTATCCATGGTACCTCCCTGTTACCACAAATTAAAAGAAGTGTTCAGTATAGATCAGGCCCTTTCACTTCCACTTAGACCTTATGACTGTTCCATAGACTAGACAAATGCCAGATTGCCTACAAGTCGACTCTACAAACTGCCTCAGCCCGAATACGCAGCCACGGAGAAGTATATCACAGACTCACTCGCTGCAGGAATCATTCGTCCATCTTCGTCTCCTCTGGGTTCAAGTTTCTTTTTTGTGGACAAAAAGGACAAAACTCTCAGCCCCTGTATTGATTTCCGTGGGGTAAATGACATTACTGTTAAAAATAAGTACCCTCTGCCCCTGGTTGATTCAGCTTTTGCTCCTCTCCACCATGCACAAGGATTCACCAAATCAGACTTGAGAAATGCTTACCACTTAGTACGTATACGGGAGGGGGACGAGTGGAAGACTGCGTTTAACACACCTATGGGTCACTTTGAGTACTTAGTGATGCCTTTTGGTTTGACCAATGCCCCAGCAGTAATCCAGCATTTAATCAATGATGTTCTCAGAGACATGTTGGGTAAATTTGTTTTTGTCTACCTTGATGATATTTTGATTTTTTCAGACTCTCTATCAGAGCATACTCAAAATGTAAACCCTGTTTTAGGTTACATCAGAACCAACTTTTTGCCAAGGCTGAGAAGTGTGAGTTACACCGTTCCTCAGTTAATTTCCTTGGTTTTGTTGTGGAGAAGGGCCAGTTAAAGTCCGATCCAGCCCAGATTAAGGCTATGGTTGAATGGCCGACTCCAACATCAAGAAAATAGCTGCAGCGGTTACTAGGATGTGCGAATTTCTATCGCAGATTTTTTAGAAACTACAGTCGGGTTCCAACACCTCTTGCTTGGCTTACGTCTGCTAAAGTTCCCTTTATTTGGTCTGAGGAAGCAGAACAGGCATTTCTTTTGTTCAAATCTCTTTTCTTTAAAGCACCTGTCCTAGTGCATCCTGATCCTGCTTTGCTGTTTGTTGTTGAGGTAGATGCTTCTGATTCCGGTGTTGGGGCGGTACTCTCACAGAGATCATCTTCTGACAACAAGATGCATCCATGCGCTTTCTTTTCCTGTCAGCTGACTCCTGCCGAGCGTAACTACAACATAGGCAACCGTGACCTGCTGGCTGTGGTCATGCCGCTGCAGGAGTGGAGGCATTGGCTGGAGGGGGCAACTCAACCTTTTCTGATCTGGACACATCATAAAAACTTGTCATACCTGCGGTCTGCCAAAAGACTAAACTCCCACCAGGTGAGATGGGCTCTCTTCTTGGAGTGGTTTAATTTCATTATCTCATACATCCCCGGTTCACGTGAAGCCTGATTCTCTTTCTCGTCAGTTCTCTCCACAGAGTGAGGAATCAGTTGAGGAGTCGGTACTTCCAGCAGCCTGTGTGGTTGGAGCGGCCAGGTGAGAGGTGGAGCGCACGGTCCAAGAGGCTCAGACCAGCCATCCTCCTCTGGATGAGTGTCCTCCCAATCTCCTGTTTGTCCCCGAGAACGGCAGAATGTCGGTTCTACAATGGGGACCTTATTCTAAGCTGGCTTGCCATCCGGGGGTCCATTGAACACTTACTTTCATCAACGTTTCTGGTGGCCGTCTATGGGGACGGATGTTAAGGACTACGTGGCAGCCTGCTCAGTCTGCACCAGAAATAAGGCTTCTCATTGCACTCCCACTGGCCTCCAGCATCCTCTCCTGATTCCACATCGCTCCTAGTCCCACATTTCTTCTCTTCTTCCCTCTCAAGGAAATACCACCATATTAACTATTGTCGACAGATTTTCTAAAATTACTCACTTCATTCCCTTGCCTAAATTACCGTCTGCATTAGAGACCGCTAACCTACTAATTAAACATGTTTTCTGTATTCACGGTCTTCTCCTTGATATCGTCCCCGACAGGGGTCCACAGTTCATTTCCTCAGCGTGGAAAGCTTTCTGTAAAGCAGTGGTAGCGTTGGTGAGCCTGTTGTCCAGTTACCATCCCCAGACAAACGGCAAGACTGAGTGGGCTAACCAGGATCTGGAAGCCGCCCTATGCTGTCTCTTTCACCAACATCCTGCCTCTTGGACCCCCTGGGTCGAGTATGCGCACAATTCCCTGGTCAGCTCCGGGGGGGTAATGTCATGATTTGTGTTTTGACTCTACTTTGGTAAACTGCTGGTGTTTTTTTCTCTTCTTAGTGGTTTTTCTCTTCCTAGTTCCTGCAAATGTTGCCACCGGGACCAGCTCTGACCTATTCCTTGCCTCAGCGCCGTTTGCGTAGTTTTTGGTATTCACTCTATTGTCGTGTAGACAGAGTCGCTTTTTGTTAAAACTGCTACGGACTGTGCATTAAAGTTTTTGTTGCCTTACCCATTGTCTGCACCTATTTGGATTCAGCCATCTACGAAAACTGACAAGTATAAAAAAACATTTAGTTGACTATACCATCAGTGCTATTCCTTTTATTTTGATAGTGAAGGAAGGAAGCAGTGGTTATGCAAAGAGGTGTAGATGACTGATTGGGTGGGTGTGTATTGCAGCTGTTGTTTCATTCAAATGACCGAGCTTCTCTGTTAGGGTTAGGTTATTGCAGTGCCATGCACATAGAATAGGTATGTTTTTACATACACTGTCAAGTTGTTGTAGTAAATACAATAGTTTGGGTCAAAATATAATCATTTTAAAGTGACAGTATCATATTTCTTAATTTCCCTTCTGGTGACACTGCCTCAACTGGGTGAGGCAGATAATCCAATGATGAACGTATGCAAACCAAGTAACCAAACCATACTGTGTCACTTTTAACGGGCTCTCATCGTAAACACCTTTTGCAGTCTGAGATACTGAGGGAATAAATATATCACTGTGAGTTTTGTAAAATGAATATTTTGTTTGCTGTGTGACTCTGGCTGTTAATGAATCCAGAGAGAAAGGCCTGTTCCACATTAAGGGTGATGAGAATGCACTGCTAGTGGCCTGCTCGTATACAAACCGATAATGAGTGGTGCTTTAATCAAAAGCAAGTGTAGGAGTTTGTCTCCTGACATGACAAAAACAGTGACAGTTCAGAATCACCTTCCAATCATCTCCACAAACAGTGAACACAGTAATTACAGTGAAAGAAAACATGATATATGACTGTGTGTTTGTGATAATGATGCTGTTAATAGTCATTACCTTCACTCACACGACCAAACACATGCTCTAAATGACGCACACCTCAGTATTGAGAATTACTCATCCAGACGCACAGATCAACAGCTGGGAAAAGTGATAAATGACCGTGTCAGCCTGGGAACTGAAGATTGTAAAAGTTTCCCCACAGATTTGTTTCACCCACATTCAGCCATAACAATATTGTTGGTCTAAATAAACAAATGTGTAAAATAAAAATGTGTGAGAACACTCACACTGTACGTGTGTTCTTTTGATCATTGTCCTTCAGGGAAGTATGGACAGACTCATATAGACACATAAACTATATACTGAAGTCATAAATGCATAAGCTTGTGGACAAGACACACACATTCAATTCATGGACAAAAGCCACACACGCACACATGCATGTGCACGCGCACACACGCACACGCACGCACACACGCACACACACGCACACACGCACACACACGCACACACACACACACACACACACACACACACACACACACACACACACACACACACAGAGTTTAGAAATCACTACTGAGGGAGGAGGGGTAGGACAAATAAGATCAAGTTGGAAAATAAGATTCCATCTGGATTGTACACAAGAATATCATGGTCCCTGCATCTATAAAGACTTTTCATTTCCTTTTTTCTGTCTTTTGTCTCTATTTAATTTCCTGCATATCTGTCTCATACACAATATATTTATAAAAATGCCATATGGCAAATGCCATATACGCTGTACAAAAATGAACAAAAACACAAACACACACACACACACACACACATTAAAAGGGCAGTGATGTCACTCTCAGCATGCTCCAGGGATTTCTGTTGTCATGGTGACCCAGTCAAATGCACAAAGCAACTGTTATAGTGTATTTGCCTGTAAGTGTACAAAGAACACACACACACACACACACACACACACACACACACACACACACACACACACACAGTCAGGCACATTCATGACACAGCTGTGGCTGTCACATATCACATGATGAAGTGAATGTGAGAGCACAGGGTATCTGTGTAATATGTTCAGACACACAAACACACACACTCAAAAGCAATGCATATACATTGTTGCAGTGATGATATTTGGTTCATTTTTATGGTCCAACTGGGGTGACTATAAACAGGTAGTATTGAGTTCCACGTGTTTTTCATGGATATTATGTTTATATTTCATGTTAAGAAACTCTGAACAATGCTGGCTGAAATCTGGTATGTGGTTGAAATCTCATCTAAGGCTGAAATCCCAGGTTTAAGGGAACAGCGGCGTGGAACCACTCCAATGCAAAACTGAAGGATAGCTACAGCTAATTGCACTCAGTGCTTGGAGGCCATATATAATCAGTCGTCTCAGCCGGTCATTTATGTACCTAGGCCACTTTTTATATAATCATGTTGCCAACATTGTGATTTCCAGCAGGTATAAAGTTCAGTATGGCAGCATGCTTACTAGTACCATAGCACTAAATAAATACTCCAAAACACTGATTGGCTCAGATGTAGACATAATATCGAGACAGGATTTGACCTCAAGGTGACATGAACTAAATTTTTACTCAGTGTTACTGCAGCAAATTCCAAGGTAATCCATATTTCTCTCAAAACTACAACTGTGTGGCACTAAAGAAAAAAAGCAAGTGAGTCTAATCCTCTGGTCACCAATTTTTTTGCAAAAATTTGGTAACTTTCCATGTGGTGATTGAGCCAAAAGGGACAGTAATAACCAAAACAATTAACAATAACCTCAGTGAGTTTATTTGTAGTGAGACTGAAAAGGTTTTAAAGGAACCGTGTAATTGAGTAAGATTATCTCCTGGGCCTGAACACAATATCATTTAAATTCAGTGGTTTTTTTTCTAGTTTGCACTGTACCGTGACCCGATTACAGTCTCTGTCCACCAATACTGCAAAACTGACTTTGTCTGTGCTTGTACCACAAATTGATGCACATAATTTTATGTAATACCAGTTTCAGGAAATGAGAGGGTGACTGGTGGGGATTTATTCCCAGTCTCAGTTATTCAATTATTTTTCCTGTATCTCTTACATTTAAAATATCAGTGAGTATCTCAGGATATCAGGAGATCATGTCTTTCCCCTCTACCTTTGTCTCTGTCTCCTTCCTCTGTGTAATTGTGGCAGCTTAATGTGGTTAGTGGTAGATATAATACTATCACTATGAGAGATAATGTGATCAGTGTGGTAATTCAGACAGATCAGATCCTGCTGCCACCTGCTCTTGAGCAACATTTCTGCTCTCATGTCAACAAAAGGGCCGTAAATAAATCTGAATGTTAGGGAACACACCCAGTGTAGATGGAGTGGCAATGATTGAAAAAACTCTGCTACTAGTCTCAAATGTCAGATGCAGCAGACGTTAGCACTAAACCAGTCCTAGTAACACTGATAAGGCTATGCACTAGTGAAATGGCTCTCTACATACAGTACTCCAGCAGCGGTTTTGCAAGTCATTTTTGTCCCCTGCTGGTAAATTAAAGTCCAACATTCAAGAAGTGAAAGCTCTGTTTTTAGTCTCCACCCTCTGTCCTTTAGTACAGGTAATGGACAGTGGGATTTTACATCTTCCTGATAAAATATCTGCTTATATATGCTTGTGAGAGCAATAAAATCTACACAGTGAGATGAACCCAATCATATATGTAATTTAGGGCTCAGTTCTAATGTTAGAGGAAGAGCTGAAAGAGGAAATTGAGTGCATAACTATAATAAAACACAGGAAGTCCTGCTCATACAAAGTGCACGCATAAGTATTGTGTGCACTATACCAAGGATGGACTCAAAACTCAAAGACAATGCCAGAACTTAACCAATCTGACTGACAACAGACGTTAATGAAGTCCTGCAATGCCATTAATTGACAATTAATGTGTAATTAGTTGGTTATTTTACTGACTTACAAATCCATCTCAAGTTGCATAATTGCACACTCACACCTGCTACATATGAAGTACAGCATGTTTGTAGTGGCAGCGTTTGTTCAACCCAATTATACAGTTACCACTGCTGTTAAGGTTGACAATGATGAGAACCTAGGATTCTGCTGATGTCCGGTGTAAGTGAATCGTTCTGGTAAATTTGGTGGATCGCACAAGTTAATCGCAGGTTAATTGTGTCAAAAAATGTCTAGCTGTGTAGGCTGACAATTCCTCTTCGGAGGACATCAATTCCTGTGTCTGTCTTCTGTCATTTGTGTGGTCGGGGTTGTGTGTCTAAGCTGCCTACTCTCTGTCCGTACAAGAGTAGTTTGTGTAAAAGAGTGGTAGTAATATGTTGGGGAAGGCCGCAACATGTATCAGAACAACCTCATGTGGATGCCAACTATGTTGGGACCAGGGAGGGTCAATTTCGTTATTAGCTTATTATATCATCAATTATCAAAGATAATTATGAACATTTAAGAATGTGTGCTATAAATTGCAACCTCCGGGCACCACCCTGTTATCAGGGACCAATAACCAAATTGAAATTAATTATATCGTCTCATTCGATCTTTAAAAGGGGTGAACTCGAGCGCTGACCGGTGTAATCCAGCTTGCATCACACATAAACACACACAATAATCACAGACAATGATCACAAATACTGCAACAGAATTTATTGATACCAGCAAAATTATTTAACAATAAAATCACCTTAAATCAAATAAACCATCACAGTTTGTCTATAACTACTAAACATTCACTACTAGCTAAATAACAACACAAACAACACAGTGGGTATATGTATGTGGGGATGTGTGTGTGGGTGAGGCGGAGTAACGTGTTGACGTACTCGCTGACGCTAAGAGGGGGCGACGTTACGTGGTGATGTAAACACCCTGACTAAGATGGCGGAGGAGCGGTGTGGTGTGCACAAAGGCAGAGAGAGACCACGTGGTTCCTATGGGTCACGTGTGATAGCGGCGATCTCTCTCTCTCTACCTGAACCCTGGTTATCCAATCACGCTCGGCAGCGCTTACGCTGGAGGAGTGTGATTAGGATAACTAAATGCAATAACCAAAACAAACCAGAATAAAGAAAAGATAGATTAAAGGAAAGAAAAGAAACACAAGAGCAGTTTGAATCACAATTTACAGAAAAATCAGTAATTTACAGACACGCAATAGTTCCCTTATTACGGTGTAAATTACACAACATATGTCACAGTCTGCATGGACTGTGAGGCAACACACTTTAAATGATCTATTGTTTAACTATTCTCTGCCCAGACATAAGCCTCTTACTTGACGTTGCTCCGATCTGTCGGAGGTTTGAAATTCCCGCTGAGGGGATTGCAGTGCGTCGGGCGGAGTTTTCCGGCGGTCCGTTGTTGCTCGGTTGCCGCGGTGACGTGATGCTCCTCGGGGCAGCGGGGATGCTCACGGATGAGGGACGGTGCGCCTTCTTTGGTTCTGAAGAGCCGCTCCGTTCGTCCTCGTGGCGTGTAGTCGATCAGCTGATTAGGCAATTGCGTCGGTGAAAAATCAAAAAGGAGAAAAGACGAACAGTCTGTGCGCTCGGCCGGCGAGTTGTAGACTGTGGCCTGGGCTTAGGGAGAGGATGAAGGAGTCCCGAGTTTTGAAGTTCGCTACCTTTCGGCGGCCAAGTCTGGAGAAAGCCTTGTGTGGCTCTCTGCTGCAACTGGTCCCAGGGAATAAGCAAGGAATGTCGGGTGCAGGGCGCTTTTATCACCTGAGTGACGTGGGCAGGACCCCCAGTGAAGCTCCAGAGGCTCGACCAATGATCATGCAGGGTTTTCATTCAAACTCAGAGCTCTGGTTCAGTTTTATTGCCCTTTAGGCTCCTCTAGGTCTGGCTTTGAGAGAAACTGCAGGCCTCTCTATTGTCCTTTCTTTTGAGAAGGCCTCTCTAGCTCACATGCTTAGATCATGAGTTTTACTTCTCATGATCTCATGTTTTGGTCACAGTTTCATGTCTCTAATATCTCACACTGTGTTTGATCCCCACAAATATATACATAATACATACATGCATTCATGTGGCTGTGTAGTGTAGCGTGAGGTTGTCATGAGCCCAAAGGAAAGTGTTGTACATTAAAGCATTATCAGCATTTGTCTTCAAAGGAGGTTCAAAGGAAACCTATCAGCTTGGTCAATATGGCTCCTACAATGTTAAGATGGCTTAGTGTGAACCGGTGGACACGTGGCATCTTTACTCTGCAGCTGTAGGGTAGGAACCATCAAGGTATCTTGCAAACTTGGCGATGTAATGTCCTCACTGGTAAACAGGTCACGCAAAAAAGAATAAAAAAAGTTCACAATTTAAACAATGCAGCAGATATTATGGTATGTGATATAATTTTGAATAGGTGCTCAGTGGCAGTGTTTGATGTGGGACAACACTCAGGGTGCTTTCACACCAACAGCAGTTGGTGCGCATGAAATGGTCCATTCGTACCAAAAGCTCTTAGGAAGCTTTCACACCGCTAGTTCAATTATTTGGTGCACACCAGACAGTAAAATTGTTACTGTGTAGCATACAGACTGCGGTGTGGTCCGCGTTCACACCTGCTAATGAACCAAAATTGGTCCTATCAATGTTTTGGTCCGATTTACATTTTTCCCTAAAAAAAATCTGCTCGGGTGAACCGGGGGTGGGGGCGGGCAGCCGAGCGAGCCGTGGGCAGGCAGTGAGGGCCTCTGGCTGGCCACGGCTCGCTCGGCCGCCCGCCCCCACCCGGTGGGACTTTTTCCATGGTGGTGCTTTCCACTTCGCGTTACCAGCCAGAGGCTTCCCATCCATCCCCACTTATGATGCATTTCGAATAGTTCGTTTGGACCCGAGTTGGTCCAGGTTTGCGTTCTCACCACAGGGACCGCACCAGAGGTCGGCTTTTGGTGCATAGTCTCCTCTTTTTGAAGTTCTGGGTCCGCTTGTTTTAGTGCGCACCCAAGTGCAATTGATTGCACTTGGGTGCGCACTAAAACAAGAAAACAAACCTGAACTAAGAGCTTTTGGTACGAATGGACCGTTTGGTGTGCACCAACTGCTGCTGGTGTGAAAGCACCGTTAGTTCGGTACGTTTTCATTGGTGTGAAAGCGTCAGTCGCACTCGAGTGATAAATGGGAAGCCGGGGCGACGAGAGCCTCTGGCTAGCAACGCGGGGTGGAAAGCCCCGCTGTCCCATGGAACGGCCACGGGATCAGCCTGGGGTGGGCAGAGAACGCAGACAGAGCTGTCTCTTTCTGCCCTTGTCCCTGTATCAATACTAACAAGGGGTGGGGGCAGGCGGCCGAACAAGCTGTGGCCGGCTAGAGGCCCTCACCGCCTGTCCACGGCTCGCTAGGCCGCCTGTCCCCAACCCCGGTTCTCCCGAGTGGATTTTTTTAGGCAAAATGTAAAACAGCAGTTGGTGGTGCGCTTTTGGTGTAAAAGCACCCTCAGTCACAGCAATGGGACCACTTCACATCCGCCGGCTGTCAGACACAGTCTCTCTGCGTCAAGCCTCAGACTCATTGGTCCGTTGGGCCAACCAGCAGTGTGCTTGTCTGTGTGGGTTCATGCCTGAGTGTACATTTGTAACAGTTTGTAGTGTATCACTCCCTCAGACCTCTGACCTTGACCTCCTTGCTCCACATCAGCCTCACAGTCTGTCTACACACACACAAGCACGCACGCACACAGAGAGAGAAAGAGAGAGAGATATGCAGATAACCCATATCAGAGAGGAAACATGAAGACAGACAGTTTATTTTCTGTCAGTACTTTAAGTAATCAATATTTGGCCGGATCATTAAAATCCTCTGTGCACACAAGCCCTAAAAGACACCCTGATGTATACATGATTATAAACCCACTCCCACACAGTACTCCTCTGTGGCCTGGCAACAGAGCAGACAGAGCAGTATGGATTGCTCAGCACTGATTTGCTCTACATTTCTAAAGCTAACGACTATGTGCTGATCCATTGTCAAAACAACACCACAGAAACAATTACACACACACACACACACACACACACACACACACACACACACACACACACACACACACACACACACACACACACACACACACACACACACACACAATGCACTTGTGCCACATTGGCTGCTTCACTGTAACACTCACAGGATGCTTTATAACTACTTTACCAGCATGCTTAATGTTTCTGATGAACCAGCACTTTAATTATGTTTGGATTTCTGCCCAAACAGCCAAAAGAGTGGGAAGACTACCATCATGTGGTCTAAATTACAAACAAACAAACCAACAAAAACATGTGCCTGTGGTCTTGCCTAAAATGAAGTCAGTGGCAAAGTCATATTTTTTTATGTCAAATGAAAAGCCTGTACATGAGTGTTGCCATAGTAAAAACATTTACGCTAACAAGTAGGTGCAAGTGGTTGTCTTTAAAGATCCTAAAACTAAAACAGACAGCACACATTGAATGGAAACCATGTTTCACAAAGACAGGGACAAAAAAACAAAACAAAATCTGTAAATGACCTGAGATAAAGTAACACAAGATCTGTAAAATGTGTCCAATTAAAATGACATGCAAAAGACGAAGATAATAAAAGACCAGAATTACTGTTGTAGTGTAGTTACAGTAATACGGAAGGTATATTTAGTCACTTCAAGGCACATACCTGTTGCATTGAACTAAATGTATATTTCCTGTAGATCAAGTCTGAAGCTCGATGATTACTCAATTTCCCTCTAATAAAAAAAGTTAAGGATGATCAATGTGTAGAGCTGATGACTATTCCCTTGCACAGTACAAATGTCAGCGAGTTGGGGAGAGGTTCAGCATTTCTATTCCCACTGCTTTGTAGATGAAAGCATGGGTCACCGAGTGGGAGTGTGGCCTCTTGTAAACACTGCCAGCGCACATTGTGTAAACACTCTTTTTTAAACCCTCAGATAGGAAAATGGGAAAATATAGGGTAACCTTTGAAGTAAAAATGAAAACATGGTCCTGACTATGGTCAATATGTATAATTATTAACTGCCAGTCAAAGGTTTGACACACCTTCTCATTCAATGGTTTTTCTTTATTTTTATTACTTTCTACATTGTAGATACATACTGAAGACATCAAAACTATGAAGCAAGATACAGGGGGTCCTTGAGTTACGACGGTCGTGAGTTACGTCGTTTTCGTGGTTACGACACATCTCCCGTGAACTTCCTTGTTTCGGCTTAAGCGGTTTGCCCCGTAAATATGTACAGTCTTGGCACGGGAACTAGTTGGTGAGCGCTCTCTCTGTCTCTCAGCGCGCCTGCCGGCTCTCCAGCACCTCCACAGCACAGCTAGGCTACTCTGCCTTGTGTTTACTTATGTGAAATGGACGGCTGGCGGGGAGTGCAGCGGCAGCCAGTAAGGAGATGCACACAGACACAGATGGGTTCGGGATCGTGGCAATACCGTAGGTTTATTCACA
>JAFBJQ010001498.1:210885-227025 GCA_016785345.1 Trinectes maculatus
TGGAGACAATATGCAAACATGTAAATTTGCCAAGCCGAACGCATTCTGTACTGGACAGAGACGAGGCACGGAGGAGACTGATTGACATTGGCCTACAGTCCCTTAGCCAATCAGGACACAGAGTAAAAGATAGCGAATGGGTAATTGATGCTGGTGGAAAGGTGAATCACTGTGGTGAGTCCGGTTAGAACTCAAAAAAAGACTCAGTTGCTGTAGTATGCCGATTTAATGACTTTAAACACAACAAACAAACTTTCTCCTATTTCTCTCCTTCCTGACTCCTCTGCTTGCGGGCGAGACGGTCGGGTCTAAGCTCCGCCCTTTAAAGGGCCAGCGTCTCCGTCCCGAGCACAGCCTTTTCCACACAGAGCACAACACGCGTGCATATACTGTAAAAAAAAAAGCATAACAAACGGCACTAAAAAATCCGTGAAACAGCGAAGCCGCGAAAGGTGAACCGTGTAATAGCGAGGGATCACTGTAAACAAAAAAGTGTCAAATAACTCAAAACGTGTTTTATATTTTAGGTTCTTCAAAATAGCCAACCTTTGCTTTGATTACTGCTTTGCGCACTCTTGGCATTCTCTCGATTAGCCTCATATGGCTGTTGGAAAACCTGAAATGGTTTTCCAACAGTCTTGAAAGAGTTCCCAGAGGTGCTGAGCACTTGTTGGCCCATTTGCCCTCACTCTGCAGTCCATCTCATCCCAAACCATCTTGATTGGGTTTAGGTCAGGTGACTGTGGAGACCAGGTCATCTGACGCAGCAGATGACCTGGTTCAGTGTGCCTTCAATTTTGAAAAAAAAAATCCCAACAGTGTCAACGTCAAATCACCCCCACACCATCATACATCCTCCTCCATACTTCACGGTAGGAACCATGCACGTAGAGACTATCCGTCCACCTTTTCTGTGGCGGGTGGAACCAAAGATTCCAGATTTGGACTCATTAGAACAAAGCACATTTCCACTGGTCTAATGTCCATTCCTTGTGTTTCGTGACCCAAATAAACCTCTTCTGCTTGTTGCTTTTCCTTTGTAGTGGTTTCTTAGCAACTTTTTGATCACAAAGGCCTGATATGCGCAGTATCCTCTGAACAGTTGATATGGAGATGTGTCTGCTATTAGAACTCTGTGTGGCACTTATCTGGGCTCTAATCTGAGGTGCTGTTAACTTGCGATTTCTGAGGCTGGTGACAGATGAACTTATCCTCAGCAGCAGAGGTGACCCTTGGTCTTCCGTTCCTGTGTCTCTTTACTTAGCTGACTGTTTGGTTCTTGCCATAATATGGATTCTAACAATTGTCAAATAGGGCTGTCAACTGTGTACCAACCTGACTTCTGCATAAAAAGGCACAAAAATCCACAAAATAACCATGACAAGGCACACCTGTGCAGTGAAAACCATTTCAGACGACTACCTCATGATGATGCTCATTGAGAGAAGGCCAAGGGTTTTGCAAAACTGCCATCAAAGCAATGGGTGGCTACTTTGAGGAATCAACAATATAAAACTTATTTAGAGTTTAGTTCTTTTACAATTTTTGGTTTAACACATAATTCCATATATCTTACTTCATAGTTTTTGACTGGTAGTGTATATATATATGGAGACAGAGGAAGAAAGAGTTTTTAATATATCATGTTTTAATATATAGTAAACCTTGAGGGAAACCCAGAACCCCCTGCTTATCACAGCCCTTTCTGACTTTCTCAACCAAACACAGAATCAATCGTTAGTCTGGTCAGAGCCTGGACTAGTTGAAGATTGATCTTTGGTTGTATCTTACGAGCAGCTTCATCCAATCTATTAGTTCTCAGTATTCAGAAGGATGTACAGCCATAGGATTGTTGCAACCATGTGGTGTCCTTCCCTTTCTTCTGAAGATATTTATTATCACTGAAGCAACACATGTGAACGAATTCATTGAGACAGTTAATGATTTCTGAAGCTTTCGTAGAGGTTTGAAATATCAGATCATAATTCAACCACAAGGCACTGCTATTGAAATATATTATTTTAATGGGCATATAAGTCTAGAAGACAGTTTCAGTATAAGTTGAATAAAACATTTTCTGCCTTTTCTGCT
Source organism: Trinectes maculatus (assembly GCA_016785345.1). Lineage (NCBI taxonomy): Eukaryota > Metazoa > Chordata > Actinopteri > Pleuronectiformes > Achiridae > Trinectes > Trinectes maculatus. The sequence continues at coordinate 212,977 of JAFBJQ010001498.1, forward strand.
TTTTTTTGCATTGCTCCGTGTTAGCGGTGTGGGTATGAGTGGGTGTTGTTATTGGTGACTCTGGTTGATTGGTTTAGGTCACACACATTTTTGTGACATTTGGTTCTGCCTGTGATTTATTGCTGAGTACCCTGTATTTATCTTGTTCCTCCACGACTTTTTACACATGTGTGACATCAGCTGCTTCTTTCAGCTGACAGAGAGTGAGAGGCAGGGAGCGAGGGCAGCTCACATCCCTAGGCACTTAGTATAACAAATCCCTGGAAGAGCGGCTGCTGAATGGAAGATCTTTATTTGCTAATAAAAGTTGTCTTTGTTGCGTGAAACCCATCCAGCAGCAACATTTCACTTTGCAACGTGAGTGCTGTAGTATTGTGGCATGCTGCCTCGCTGTCATCTTCAGGCTCTCACCTCACTCTTTACCATAAAGGACTGCCTCTAATCTCCCGACATCATAACTTGGCCCCCAGTCCTTGCATGTAATTACAGAGTAGCTCCACAGGGTTACTGTGTTTCCTCCCCTAGTTTTCACTGTGTAGCATGGTTCTCCTTAAATTTCCGCAGCCAGATGTGTGTGTCAGATTTAGCCAACACACACACACACACACACACACACACACACACACACACACACACACACACACACACACACACACACACACACACACACACACACACACACACATACTTAGAGGACTCCACCCAAAGCACCTCTTACAAACCTCGCACGAGGAGTAGATTAAAGCCTTTGGAAGAAATAACAGGACCTCCAGACAGAGTGGCAGCACAACCACTATTGCAGCTAACACTGCAAAACATGTCTTCACATGTTGGATATGGCTACCCGAAATCCGTAAGGGCATTACACTAAACATGCGCAGTCCAATGAATGATGTGTGTTCCTATAATTTAATCACGTAACGGAGTGCATGCAGACAGACACACACACACACACACACGCACGCACGCACGCACGCACGCACGCACGCACGCACGCACACACGCACACACGCACACAGTTTCCAAATATAAACCTCAGACCTGGAGATTATCTCAACCAAACCGAAATCCTGCTTTTTGGGTCTCCTCAGTAGAGGGAGGACCAGTGGTGAAAACATAATCTCTCCATGTACACACAGTCTGTTCCCAGTGACCTGCCATCAGGAGCAAGCAGAGCCCCAACCCCCGCCCTACCCCACTGCACAGCTGTTCACTCTAAATATCGTTTTGCTGAGATGCACAAACTTGACAAAATGAGTATAATCCAAAGAAAATATTCAGATAATCTCATTCAGATGGATTACAAAGAGGAACTGTTCCCTTTACCACATCCACTGCAGAACCCCAATTTGAGCATCCTTATTGTGTAATGTCAAGGCCTATAGTATGTGTATGTGTATGTCAAGGAACATAACGAATTCACTCACCAAACCCTTGTGGCCAGTCTCTGGGTATGAGTGGTATCACGCATCTCTCTCAGGTAGGAGCAACGTTTCCAGAACCAAGAAACAGGCAGACGAATAGCTGAGTAAGATCGAGAGGTCAGGATTACCAGAAAAGTTCAAGGTCTGGCTCTTCTTCCAGTATGGTCTGCTACCAAGATTGATGTGGCTACTGACAGCAGCGGTCGAAGAGTACAAGGTGGCTAAAAGCACGGCTGTGATGATGTATCAAGATTCCAACGATAAAAAGGTCAACAACATCAGGATGCAAACGGGTGCCTGATACATCAGTGGCACATGCTAGCCGTGCTGAAGATGAAGGACATCATCGGGAACCCATTTGACCCATTTCTAGCAGTGGGGTGAAGCAGACCCAAGACAGAGAATGTCCGGGAGGAAATGGTCGAGGGAAGTGGAACTCAGTTCCCAAGGAGCCTGGACAAAGTGAGACCTCCCAAAGTGGAAGAACACCTAGCCTGAACTCTGCTCCGTCCAGTTTCAATTACTCACTGTGTGAAAGCGAACTGTGCACTCACAAACAGAAATTGGTCCGGACCAAAGCAAGTGAACTAACGGACCTTTCTGGTGTGAATACCACCTAAAACAATAGTCCTGTTGCAATAGACACTCGTGTAGACACATTTACTGTATATAACTCTGTATATACTGTATCATATGTTATTTAATTACTGCTTAAGCACCTCCGGATAGATGCAGTCTGCACTATGTTGCTTTTTACCTGTGTGCAATGACAGTTGAGTTGAGTCAAATCTAATTTACTCATTAGACAATATACCACCATCCCACTGCCAAGCTGTTAAATGAAACTGTCAGCATGGATGTAAGGGGAGGGGATAGACAGATGGAGGATACAGAGAAGACAGGAGAATGCCAGACGTACAAAAGCTATCGTGGCGAGGGATGGTAGAGTGACAGTGAGAGAGAGAGAGGGGGGGCACTTGTAGTCTGAGTGGAAATTAAAGAGAGGGAGTAGTACAGAGGCTCGATCACTTGGATTACTTGGTAAGAGAATGTTGATAAAAGGTCTGGTCTATAATCAGCTGAACAGGGTCTAATTAGGGCCAGAGTAGCCACATGCTGTAATCATACTCTCATTCTACATGGACATATGTAAATACACAGTCTATAGATGCTGCTTGTTAAACATAACTTTGCGTGGGTGGGTGCACCCTGAGGTCTATCTTAATAAGTTTGTTTACCTAATTTTTCCCCCAAAATTATAATTCTATTTAAACTTGAGGTTTGAGGGTCTGGCTTAAGTCCTCATCACTGTAAAATATTTTTTACATGTATTTAGCTGATTATGAAGAAGTACCAAAAATACCAAAATAAGTGCCAGATTCTACAGAGATTACTGGATTACTAACTGGTTAAAGTAGATAATTTCCATGGGTCCCAAGAACATGGGTGGTCCTAAATGCATCTGTAATTCTATGCATTGACTGCTTGGTTGTAATTATTCTGAATGGGTTCTACCTGTTTAAGCTCCTTATTTTTTCTCTTCTGTGATTAAATGTTGCATACTACATAAGTACATCAAACAATATGTTTAATCACATTGCTACACAACATATCTGGGAGTATCCTAACCCCTATATCTGCACTCTACACACTGCACAGAAGGTAAAAGGAATGGAGGAGGTTTCTAGCTACTGTATAAGACCTTGAAGTTGGAAGCCGTACCATGTACCTTAAATTCCGGCATATAAGCCGCTGCTTTTTTCACACGCTTTGAACACTGCGTCTAATACAGTGATGCAGCTAATCTATGGATTTTTACAGGCTAACGAGCTTCATGCCGCGATAACATTTAGCCTCCGACAACTTTTCTGCACAAAAACAAGAGCTGCAACCCCTGTCCCACATTTAGTAGTAGCATCATTGTATTGGCACTGTACCCAGACACTCTGTGACGTTTTTCAAATTGTTATATTCTCACTTTTTATCCTAACGCTGCGGCTACACTGATCACTAAGCTAGATACGACTCTATCACCTCTCCTCTACTGCCCTCTACCGTCCTGGGGCGGAAAGTCCCCTCCAATTATAAGGCGCTGACGTCAACTGTAGCCGTTGAAGAACAGCTGTCTAGACCAATAGGAGATTGCTTTTACTCACTTCCTTTTGCAAGTTGTAGACTCCCAACAATGGCTGAAACTGTTTTTATGATACAATGAAGGATAGGTTTATACCGAGGGGAAAGCTACCAGACGCTGCAGCTTACACAACACACTTGAACTACACTTCCTGTAGTTTAGTCACTGATCACAACAGGAGTTGAGATAGGGCAAAACAAATGAACACAGAAGTCTCGGGGCTCTTCCGTGACCACTCCATGTCAGGGAAGACCCCAATGCACTGTAAAGCGATTGGATTATTGTATCTCTGTAATGCCGACTTCACAGAAATATATTTAAATGTGTTTGCACTCGACTTTCGAGCTCCGTCCCCTCTTTATTCTGAAATCCTCCCGGCAGCTGCGGCCATCGCGGGGCTCCACCATAAAAGAACCCAACCAGGGCGGAAGAGTCCGTGTGGGTGATAGCCTCCGGCCACCGCCGCCCTAACAATAAAAACACATTTTCCTAGTTTTTCTGCATATTACACACAGCGACAGTATCCCATACAAAGCACATGTGAAAAAATATGCATTAACTTTAGTTCTACTTGGTCTATTGGCAAAATGTATATACGCGTATGTAGACTGACTTCCGCACTAGCGACACAAGATCAACTGGAGATTCTGCGATGCTCCATTTGGTGTCTGTTTCATCCTAAAGACTCAAACTGTGTTTTTTTTCCACACCGGTGCGTAAACTGCGTCCACAGGGACGCGGTTTTTAAAATCTTTCTGTGTAAATATCTCATGTTGCTACGTGGACACCTGCCGCTTATAGACAAGTGCGGCCTATATATGTACAAATCTTGTTTTCTTCTTAAAATTTGTGGGTGCGACTTATGTACAGGTGCGCCTAATAGTCTGGAATTTACAGTGTGTAGTGTGTATTAAGCTCAACAATTTGTTAGAGTGCAATGAAAATAGAAATCTCAGTGTCATGGCATGGTGGTCTTGTTTAGCCTAGTTTAGCATAAGGCCTGGAGCTATGAGGAATGTGTAGTTTTAGGTGGTGGTATGTGTTAGAGCTGATTTACAGTTTAGTTCACTGTGTAGTATTTCTGGTTAATGTGTGAGTTACCACAGGCAGTTGCTGATCGCAGGTTCGGCAAACCAGACTGCATATAGTCACTGTGTTCACCTGTTAATCACTAAGAAATATCGTATGCTACTTTCCATATATCCACACTCTGGACATTTCTCCCTCTTTGCACAAGTAAAGTAAATGAGGCATAGTTTACATGTTGGGTTTTCAAAACTCACTGGCACTTTACTATACATTTTAGATAACAAAAAAAAGTTTTATACCAGTGGAAGTTCATTTTTTACATCCTCCTCAGGACGTATTTTAGTCACGACTAAATTCTTAAACTTAAAGCTTTGTTTTAAGTGTATTTGATTCCGGCCAGTGTTGATGCTGTAGGCTAAAGATGAGCTTATGAGAACCATACCTTCACTTCTGCTTCATACATTATTTGACTAACATCTGTTGCATCTGTTTTCCTCAGGAAAATGGGTCATGTTATTCTCTACATCAGTGGCAGTAAATACTCCCCACAATGTTTCAGGTAAATAATAATAGTGGCCATGCTAGTCCAGGGAGGACACCCTTCTTTGCCACACAATGGATTCATGATGTCAATTCCATTAAGAACATGAATTGTTAGAGGGATGGCTCCATTACCACCACTATATCTTGCCGTGTAGTGGCACATTTCAACAGTGGAGAGGCCATCAAAGATATAACAGAACGGTAAGGGATATGCCTCCACAACGTGGAGTGAGTGAGTGAGTGTTGCAGAGGAACTTTTGAAGAGCTCAGGGAAACTGATTCCTGCCAGATAAGTTCCACTATTTGCTGAGAAAGTAAAGAAGCAGGCTCTCAGACACTGTGTTGTAACAACCGGTGATTTGGGCTGAAGTACTGCTGTGGTAGGAAAAGATAATTAAAGAAGAAAAAGTACACAAAATAAACTGTGTAATTAAATCCAGCTTCATGGATAATGTAATCCTCACATAATTCATATATATTGTGTGCTTTATAAATAGCTGGTGTGAGCTAAGACACAGAGAACAATCTCTATGATTCTGTTTTTATTTTTAAAATAAGCAACAAGGAATGTGTGTATGTGTATGTGTATGTAAAGTGTGTGTGTGTGTGTGTGTGTGTGTGTGTGTGTGTGTGTGTCAGTAAGTAAAACAAACATTCAATTAGCTATTATAGTAAAAGAGAAGAAGAAATTATCAGACAATAAACATGTTTCACCTGGCACATCACTGCAAAGAATAAATAAAATTAAAATTCAGATTCAACACCAAATCCACGCAAAAACGTAATAAATCTGATAAATGCCAAAATGCAGCTTGTGAACTCCATAACGACTGTCTGAGTTTGAATATGATGAACAGACATAATTAAAAGAATTCCTGATCTCTCCGTGAACATGGTAACCACATACTGCACCTGCTGAATTAATATTAGAATCAAAGCATTGAGTCTAAACGATGCTTTATTTTGAAAAATGACCGGATATGTCCGTTATGTTTCGGTCACGTTATACGCTAACGCTAAAATTTAACCCACAAGCTTGCAAAATGAGTAAAAAACAGACGTCTTTGGAAAGTTTATTTGGGAGCAGACTGGACATAAGCAAGACACTTCGAGTGTCGTTGTCTCCCATTACCCCCAGATGGGACCGTCATGTTGCAGGAAAACAAGCTCAGGGCTCCCATTGATTTACCGTTATGGTGAGTTAAATTTTTCATGCACTTTATACTCGTTTTTGTGGCGTATCTGTATCATATTTTAAAGGCACGTTTAAACGTTACCATAGCAACCGGAGAGCATTAGGGGCAGAGCATGGATGAGAGGCAGCGTGGATGTTGCTCATGTTATGTTGTTTGTGCAATGTTACGAGGACGCTGTTAATAAAGTTACATACGAGTACACAGTGGATTCACGTGTATTATTATATTTATAACAAACTAGTTTTTATGCTGGTCGTATCATTTTATTTTGTTGTATTTATCCGCAAGTCCTAAAAGGCCGGTCCGTGAAAATATTGTCCGACATTAAACCGGTCCGTGGCGGTAAAAAGGTTGGGGAACGCTGGTCTAGAGCATTAAATCGTCCATCAATTCAGGGGCTTCGGTTCACTTGATGAACAGTAGGAATATCAACAGTAACACTAAATCTTTTACATTATAAAAAGTCCTGATGTAAGGCATCCTGAATTTTTCTGCAACAGTCTCTGACCTCTATGAAGAAGGACAAGGACAAAGTATGTCAATGTATGCATTAGTTTATCCGAAACTTATCCTTTGACAAGAATGAAGACAATCCCAGTTGAAGAAAAAAGAGGGAACACTCAAGGTGGACAAGGTGCCTGTCCACCAAATGGCCCATATACAGAGACAAACAACACAACAGTCGCATTAACATTCATACCTGAATGCTATTTTACCAATTATCCTGAGTGAGTGTTAGTACTGTTACACACAGACACAAATACAACATGCCTCAGCTCAAATTCGACTTCAAATCAACAGCCCTCCTTCTGATTGTTTGTAAAAAGATCCATAATAATTATTTTGTCATCCACCATTAACAATGTCAGCACCTTGTAGCACCAAAAACTTTGTATAAACAGTTTTCCTTCATATGAGTATAAACCAGTCACTCCATCTTATCCAGTACTTTACGCTGTTAAGTATTAATGAATACCACTGATATTCAGCTGCCTGCATACAAGTGGAGAAACCAGATCCTGTACCATCCGCTGTTATTGGACTCCAGGTTCTCCACCCTGCCTATTAACCCACCCTTCCCCATTGACCTGCCCCCTCAACTCACCAACATGCCTGCTCTCTCATGACAAGTGAGTTCATTCGTCACCCAGGACTTCCTCTGGTGGATATGGATAGAGAGGAGAGCCACTATCTGTGGGAGGTCAGAGGAACATTTTTTTTAAATGCCCATGCGTGATCAGTCATCAATAAACACCTATAGTGCCCTCCATGCTGGTCCCCGACATGTTGTTAACTTTAAAGAAAACAGCCCTCATCAAAGACTACTGACACAGTTTAAATTAAAAATATCAAAAAGAGTGAACATTTTAGTCTTTAGATTATGTTTCAAGATTTATTAAGCCTTTTACTCTCTCTTGCAGGCTGGTCCAAATCCAACTATAAAGGACTCTACAGATGAACCAAATCTCAACACAGTGTGCTAACTAAAGGCACAGAATTACTAAAAAAACAAGTGGTTAAATGGGAGAAGATCCTATTTCCCCAGGAAGAAGAAATAAACCCACATTTTACACATAAAACACCATCCATCTATATTTGCCTTAAAGTCAGCAGTCTTTTCACTGCCAGATTATTTAGCAGTTCTTTCTCAGTTCAGTGTGCATCAGAAATAAAAGGCATGTGGTTTGGATGAAATTATCATGGATATTTGGATGTCACAAGAGTAAATTACATTATGGGACATTTAGGATGCAGCCTTTTTGGAATTTAGGAATATAGAAACTTACATAGAGGCATAGAGCTTTAATTCCCTGATGCTTTATTTGTATCCTCTTTCTTTTTCCAGTCTCATGCAATTCTGAGTCTAAATAGATGAAGCAGACTACAAGGAAATAAGGACAAATCTGCATTTGAAAACCTACATGACACTCCATGTTTTGGCCTGGCCCTATGTATTATACTGTGTATACATCAACCAAGTATAAAAGTGCTTCCCACTCAGTGTCTATTCATTCACCTGGACATGATGCCAAGGGGGTGGGGGAGTGTCAGGAGCCAGGCAGCACCAAATTTTACAGTGGAGTCAAAAAAGCAACGTCTCTGAGAAGCAGACTCAACAGCTCCTTTCTTCCCTAAAAAACCCAGCAGCAGCAGCAGCAGCAGAGTCTGACCACTAAGTGATGACCAGTCACACACTTTATCCCAGCCAGTCAAAATATTCCCAATGGTCAGGAGACTGGAAAATTCCAAACTGGATGAACAGACCCAGTAGAATTTAATAATCTGAAGCTACTGTATATGAAGCTAGAGGTCCATAATACACTTTAACCAGTTTGCATCTGTGAAACACACACACACACACACACACACACACACACACACACACACACACACACACACACACACACACACACACACACACAATAATAACAATACAATAATCATATTAATGACAGTATTACCTGAGAGAGACTTGGGTGCTGCTCTCCTTTACGCATATAGTTTTCGTCAGCAGCATTAGCTTAGCTTTTCCGGTGTCAGCATAAAGAACAGTGTTGTGTGTTGTGGGAGAGAGAGCGAGAGAGAGAGAGAGAGAAGGAAAGAGAGGGAGAGATTGAGCGAAATGGAGGGAGATCATGCAAATAGGAGTCAAATGTTGGACCGGGCAAGAGGAGGGCAGGAGGGAGGTGTAGGCGCGGCTGGAGGACAGCGACTGGTAGTGGACCGATCTCACAGCGAGGGACCACATGGGATTAATTAGCCTTTCTATCACAGATGAAGATGAAGCTTCATCACTCTTGAATTACAAACAATACACTACACTAGACACCCACCCACTCACCCCCCACACACAGAGAAAGAGAGAGAGAAAGGGGGGAAAAGAGGAGACTTACGTGCTAGCGAGCGTCCACACATGTGTCTCGGGTGATCTCCTGCTGTCCCGCTGTGCCTTGTCTCTGTGTCTGTCTCTGTGTCTGTGTCTGTCCGAGTAGCTGCTGCCCGTGGACTGACGGAGAGAGAGCTTCCTCTTCAGCACCACAGCGCTTTGAACAGCTCCTGCTGACGTCAGTGGCTAGCTGCGACGCCACGCCCTCTTTTGTAACGACCGCCCGAGATAGAAAGGGGGAGAGACCAGGTGTATAGTATATGGCTGAGTATGATAGTATGTGTGTGTGTGTGTGTGAGAGCAGTGTAACATGCTGTAATGTGATTTAGCAATAAGCAGAGTGGTTTTGCAGGCTACACCTGGTGAGACTGACACCACAGCACCTGGGCTGTCTGAATACCCTGTGGCTAATGCAGCCTCCAGTCAACAGCAGGCAAACATCTGTGGAACACAATGTTTTGAATTATGAGCAAATCTCCAGTGTCTGAGACAGTGTGTGTTTAGCTCATTATAAGACATGTAAGACACCACATTTTACATGTAAATCATCACAATTACAGAGCAGAGGATGGCATGTGCGTTTAATGGGTGTGTGACATGACAAACATCTGTGACACAGTAGCACACTGTGGAGGAAAGAACAAGTTAAATAGTAAAACTGTCCACTCAGCATATGAATTAACTTGCACACACAGACACACTCCCTTTTTGTTCACCCTGTCATTTTAAGCAGGATGGTGGAGTCTTTCCAAATTTAACTTGGAACAGGTTTGTTTAAGAATTTATATCTTCCAAACTGAAAACATGCCTTGTCATTAGAAGGCCCCATATAGCAACAAGGCTGGATCCACCCATCACAGCTCCACTCCCACTGCCCTTCTCCCTGCATCTCGCTCTTCAATCAAGGCCAACCCCATCACAGTCCTGCTTCAGAAGCACAAACAGGAGGTCACAAATAAATAAATCTATCTAAACACTATCTCTGTTTAATTTCTTCATTTTCATCTTCCAGTTTAATTGCCATCTCGATGTGCAGCAATTTCTGAACGTTCCACTATAGAGATGGTCTAAAGATTATGTGTACTCTAATATCGTACAAGTACTGGCTGTATATTTGTATAAGGTAAGGCAAGTCGTGTTTGTGTTTATTCCTTCTTGCTTTTGCACCAAGTCTTGAGAAAAGAACTCTTACTTCATACTCCAGATCCAGTACTTGTTGTAATTCATTTGGCTTACCATGCAGACTCCCTGCTAAAAGTCACTACACACTTGGAACTTTTTTTATTGCGGTGATTTCACACGATCATGTTCTTGATTCAAACCCTTTTAGGGAAATTATGTTTTTTTTTTCTGAAGAAGCTTAAACACATAAGATAATCATTGTACATAATCAGGCTTGGGGATGTAATTAGGATAAAACACTAACTGTAATCTGTTACAGCACAGAAAAAAATGTGTAATCAGATAACCAGTATACAGTATTTGATAAAAATAGGGATTGCTTATCAGGGTTACATTTTTGTGCTTTTGCTGGATGGTAATACCGGCATCATTTTGCTTTGAAACCACAAAGGGGGAACAACATCACAGTACAACGCGAGTTCTGCCTCCCAGCTGTGAAATGACTGTCATCATCGAGAGACTCGATGTCCAACTTAAAGAAACATCTACAGATACGACAAACCAACATTTGCTTAAGTTTGTTTTTTCAACCCGGAGGTTTGGGAAAAAGAATTGGAAAAAGAAATTCTGTTTTTCCAAATCCTGTCCAGGGTGTATCTTGAATCTTGTCCAATATCAACTGGGATTGGATGTAGCTCCCCTAGCAACCCTCAAACTGCTATAGATAATGGATGAATAGATGTCTATTTAACAGCTCTATCAGAAAATGCTTGGAAATACAAAGAGTGCTTAATTACAGCTTTGCTTTGTGTTGTTCCCATCTTATCTCAGAATGTGATTTATCATTGTACTGTTCTCCCTGTGCGTTGAGTACTTCTTGTACGTTGTCACAGTTTAACAGTCAGCCAAACTCAGGTATGACACTACACTTGAGCCAGGATTGGAGCGTCTTGCTCCCTTTATTTCCTTTCTAATATGGTGAAATACCACGAGTGAAACTGCAAAAGAAAATAATACAAAACTCAGTTTCCTTTACAGCATGTTCCCAATAAACAATGTTGAATTATACTATTAAAATATAACCCAAGAACTGCGCACCAAAAATAGTCATTCACATTAACAATAGGCTAATACACTATCATTGCTAGCTTACAATATGGATACACACTTACATTAGCTCATTAAATAAACTTCTTGCATGACTTATCAGTCAACAAACATATGTTGTCACACTAAACTAAATGTCATGTACTCCTAATCATTCATATAAACAGCTGCTTTATGAACTTACAGCCATTGCTTTCGTGAGCATGAGAAGAGAAGAGAAGATTCAGAGAGTGACTGTCCGTCTTTCTTACTGCTGGCTGCTAACCTCGCTGCTAATGTAAACACTACGGAGCCTCTGATCACGCTTCAAAATAAAAGTCGCACTTTCAAAATAAAGGTCCAGTTCTCTTTAGAACTATAACAACTGAGTGTCTTTCATGTACATTCCTACCACAATATTAATGTAATTGAAATAATGCAAACATTTAAAGTATCTTAAACTATGAAAACGACTCTGAGGACAGAACAATCATCAACATACAGGAATCAGGCTCTGCTATAACTGTTAAAACTGTTGAACAAGCTGAAAAGAGGCTTCATTGAGTCACAATATTAGATGCCTGAAGTGGAGCATCACTTAATTTATGACTTGACTTTATTATTTGTGATGGTTCGGTTAATTTTTGTTTTTTATTACTAGGCTTATGTAGTTTTTTCTGTTTTGCTCTCCCCCTCCCCTTTCTGTTTCTCCAATACATGAAGTGGGAAAAATGGACAGCACACACACACACACACACACACACACACACACACACACACACACACACACACACACACACCACGAGATTATGTTTTCTCAGTACTTGATTGACAAAAATGAGAAAAATCTGCAATTCATTTTGTGAAACATGATACTGACTCCATTTACAAAGAGCATGTGTGGCACTATAAATAGTTAGTCTCATCACTTTCTACTGTTAATGTTGGGTTCAGACAATGTTGTAGGTTTCACCAGCAGAGGGCACTCGGTGTCTTGTGTATTGGTAGCTGACACCATAGAGGAAGAAGTCCAGTCAGTACTAATGAGACCACGCACCGAGTACATCCTGTAAACTGTGCCCTTGCTGTCTTGCAGGTACGCTAGGTGGTTAACCACATAAAGTTAATGCAAAGTAGTAGTGATACATTGTAAGTGCCTTAATGTCGAGTCACTAAGTTACGTTTAAGTCTGTGCATTAGCGGAGGAGATTTGCCACGTTCGGCATGTAAAATGGCGGCCACGGATTCCGTGACGGCAGTGGCCATGAACAAGGGAGCAGGAAGCTAATACGAGTTATGCACATTATTGTCTGTGAAGCATGAGTTTCTGTCCGAAAAGGATGCGAAACAGTATACAGGGGGTCCTCGTGTTACGACGGAGATCTGTTCCTGAGAATGTGTCGTAACCGAATTTCGACGTTAGTTGGAACATACATTCATATGTATGTATTTTGTATGTAGATAATAAGTTGTGCCACCAGATGTCGCTATAACACCACCCTACAATAAGAGTTTACTGTGGTGAATTGCCTTTTGTCACTGTAGGGGTTGATATCGCGAGTGTAATGAGCATTTCCTTTAGATTTCTGATATCAACCTTGTAGACCCTGTGTTGTGAATAAACCTACGGTATCGCCACGATCCTGAACGCATCTGTGTCCGTTTGCATCTCCTTACCGGCTGCCGCTGCACCCCCCGCCAGCCGTCCATTTCACATAAGTAAACACAAGGCAGAGTAGCCTAGCTGTGCTGTGGAGGTGTTGGAGAGCCGGCAGGCGCGCTGAGAGACAGAGAGTGCGCTCACCAACTAGTTCTTGTGCGAAGTCTGTACGTATTTACAGGGCAAACCGCTTAGGCCGAAACCAGGAAGTTCATGGGAGATGTGTCGTAACCACGAAAACAACGTATCTCGCGACCGTCGTAACACGAGGATCCCCTGTATACCGTAATTCCCGGACTATAGAGCGCACCTGATTTTAAGCCGCACCCAGTACATTTTTAAAGGAAAACCCATTTTGCACATACATAAGCCGCGCCTGTCTATAAGCCGCGTGTGCCCACATTGAAACATGAGATGCAGGGGGTCCTCTGTCTCTCAGCGTTGCGGAGCCTGCCGGCACCTCCACTGCCGGCACCTCCACAGCTGTGTTTACGGTACTTACGGTATGTGAAATGGCCGGCCAGGGAGGGGGGGGGCTGCAGCGGCAGCCGGTAAGGAGATGCACACGGACACAGATGCGTTCGGGATCGTGGCGATACCGTAGGTTTATTCACAACACAGGGTCTACACGGTTGATATCAGAAATCTAAAGGAAATGCTCATTACACTCGCAATGTCAACCCCTACGGTGTGTCAAGAGGGACAAGAGGGACAAAAGGCAATTCACCATAATAAACTCTTATTTTAGCGTGGTGTTATAGCGATATCTGGTGGCACAATGTATGCACAATGGCACAATGAATGTATGGTCCGATTTACGTTGAAATTCGCTTACGACACATTCTCAGGAACGAATCTCGAGGACCCCCTGTATTTACAAAGAAAGACGGTACACAGAAGGAGTTTTCAAAGTTTTAATAACATACCTTGGCTTTTCTTTTCAAACAGTGCCTGTGATGCGGTAGGAA
>JAFBJQ010001501.1:0-18812 GCA_016785345.1 Trinectes maculatus
CTGCTAGAGGGCCGCTCCTTCACCGCCTATGTCGACCATAAACCCCTGACATTTGCTATGTCCAAAGTGACCGAGCCGTGGTCTGCTCGTCAGCAACGCCACCTGGCTGCCATCTCCGAGTTCACGACAGACATTCAGCATGTGGCTGGAAAAGACAACTCCGTGGCCGACTGTCTGTCACATGCGTTGGTTTGTCCTGTGCACCTCGGGATAGATTTTGCAGCCATGGCTGCCGACCAGCCCGGTGATCTGGACATCCTGGCCCTTAAGTCCGCAGGTACGGGCCTGAAGCTCAAGGAGACGGCAGTGCAGGAAGGGGGCCCTGCCCTCCTCTGCGACGTATCCACGGGTCGTACCTATTGCATGGCGGCGTCGGGTTTTCGACTCGATTCACTCCCTCTCACACCCGGGGGTCCAGGCGTCAGTGAAGCTGGTTGGGTCCAAGTTCGTCTGGCCTGGCCTCCGCAAGGAGGTCAAGGCTTGGGCAGCCGCATGTGTGGCGTGTCAGCGCGCCAAGGTGCACCAGCACACTAAATCGCCCCTCGAACCGTTTCCAATCCCGGCCAGGCGTTTCGACCATGTGCATGTGGACCTAGTGGGTCCCTTGCCTCCCTCGCAGGGTTTTACGCATCTTTTAACGATGGTGGATCGCACCACCAGGTGGCCAGAGGCGGTTCCTCTGTCCGCCACAGCATCCGCAGATGTGGCACGCGCGTTCCTTTTTGCGTGGGTTGCCCGTTTTAGCACCCCGTCGGACATCACCTCTGACAGAGGTCCTCAGTTTGTTTCGGAGCTCTGATCAGCACTGGCAAGGTCCCTGAGCGTGCAGGTTCACCGTACTACCGCATACCATCCCCAAGCCAACGGCTTGTGTGAGTGTTTTCATCGGTCGCTCAAGGCAGCCCTGCACGCTGCACTCACAGATGGTAACTGGGTAGATCGTTTGCCTTGGGTGATGCTGGGCCTGCGGTCGGCTCCTAAGGAGGACCTGGATGCCTCCCCTGCGGAGTTAGTCCTGGGACAGACACTCCGTGTTCCAGGTGAATTTGTGCCGGAGAGCGCAGCCCCGCATTCACATCCCGCAGCGCATCCTTTTTCTTCCGTTTCCGAGACCGTTTTTACTCCGTCGCCCGTTCACCACTCTTTTCCACGGTCGTTCGTACCCACGGAGCTCGCGACTGCTCGGTTTGTTTTTCTGCGACACGACGCGCACCGGTCACCCCTCAAGCCTCCTTACGATGGCCCGTTTAGAGTACTGGAGGCCGGCCCTAAGTGTTTTGTGCTGGATGTGGGTGGGCGTAGAGAGAGTGTGACGGTGGACAGGCTAAAGCCAGCACACATGCTGGCTGATGAAGTGTTTAGCCCGGCCCAGGTTCCCCGTCGGGGTCGTCCACCTTCCACGGCCAAGGTCGTTCCCCAACAGGTTCGGGGTTCTGGTTTGACGCTGGTGGCGGACCGTGTTCCTCCTGTCTACCGCCGGCGTGGACGCCCAGCCCATCCCACCCTTGATGTCGCAGTGCGGCGCAGCCGCTATGGTAGACTTATCAAGCCTCCTGCCAAGGACTGAGTTTTGCCAGGACTCCCCTCTGGGTGTTCGGGGGGGGGGGGGGGGGTGTGGCGGACACTTGGGGGTGGATCTCTCACCCAGGGGGTTATGGGTAAAGGGGCAGTTTTGGCGCCTACCGCCATGTTATTATTATTCTGTACTCTGTTCTGAGTAAACACAGTTTTGATTCACCAAACTCGGAGTTGTCCTCATTTGCCACAATCACACTATTTATACCTTAATATTTTTAACCGGGTTACAGTAGCTTTAGGTTAAAAGAGTGTTTAGTCAAGTTTCATAGCTCTGCATTTGTCACTCTGGAAAAAGAGATCGTATTGAATAAAGACTGTGAAACGAGTCTCTGCTCCTGGGTCCTGTTTATATATCGGCCTGACAGTACACACTGGCCAGTATGAACCCAGCAGAGATGAATCAGCTAACGGCTGCGATGTGGGAGCAGGAGGGCCGTCTTTCCCATCAGGAGGGATTTCAGACAGCGATTGCTACTCAACTCGGTCAGTTGTCCACTCAGGTACGGGAACTAGTGGATCACCTTCGGCAGTCTACCATTTTCTACCCAGCACCGGAACCCCTGGCAGCCGCAGTGGCACCGGCTCCCATGTTCACCGCCGGTGTCAAGTTAGCATCGCCGGAGCGCTACTCTGGTGAACACGGACAATGCAACGCCTTTCTGATAGACTGCTCTATTCACTTTGAACTGTCTCCACAGACGTTCGCCTCTGACAGATCCAAAGTAGCCTTCATGTTTCTCACCTGACGGGCAGAGCCAGAGCTTGGGCCACCGTCGAGTGGGCCCGTGACTCTCCCCTTTGTGATTCTCTCACAGACTTAAAGGCTGCGCTCCTGAGAACGTTTGATCCGGTGTCTACGGACCGGGAAACCGCACGGGAGCTGTGCGGACTGAGACAGGGCAGCGAGTCTGTTTCTGACTACGCCATCCACTTCCGCACCCTGTCAGCGGAGAGTGGCTGGAACTCCACAGCCTTGTACGACATATTTCTGAAGGGGCTAACACCCTCCATTCAAGACCTGCTGGTGCAATTAGATCTGCTGCCGGACCTGGACACGCTCATCGCCCTCGCCATCCGGACGGACCATCGGGCCCGCGAGCTGAGACGACAACGGGGCAGCAGGCCGACATCGGAGAGAACCATGCGCACCGCAGCTCAGGCCGAATTGGATAATCGTCGGTCGCCACCAGAACAGCCCCTCCTCCCTCTCATGACTGGACGGGAGGAGCCCATGCAGCTAGGCAGAGCGCGTCTGACACCGGAGGAGCGACGACGACGTCAGTTGGAGGGCAGGTGTTTCTACTGCGGGGAGGTTAATCACCTTGTTGCCTCTTGCCCAGCCAAAAGATCTTCAGGGGCGAGTCCCCCCCCTCACGTCCCGCCTCACGTAACCTCACTCCTGTTAAAGTAATGCACAACACCAAAACAATTGAACTTGGGGATCTCATAGACTCAGGAGCAGATGAGAGTCTGATTGACTGGGCATTGGCTCGTAGACTGTGCTATTAATCTAATCCCCGGCTCCACCATTCCCAAGGGGCGTCTTTATTCAATCTCCGGACCGGAGAAGGCGGCCATGAAAGATTATATAGACACGTCACTAAAAGCGGGACTCATCCGTCCCTCCTCATCGGTCGCTGGCGCCGGATTTTTCTTTGTAGGAAAGAAGGACGGATCCTTACGGCCGTGCATAGATTACAGTCCCCTTAATGACATCACCATTAAGAATCGATACCCTCTGCCACTCATGTCCTCCGTTTTCGATCAGCTTCAGCAGGCCAAAATATTCACTAAGTTGGATCTCCGTAACGCCTACCATTTAGTCAGGATCAGGGAGGGGGATGAGTGGAAGACCAGGTTTAACACCCCCAGTGGACATTATGAGTACTTGGTTATGCCTTTTGGACTTACTAATGCCCCAGCGGTATTTCAGGCTATGATTAATGATGTTCTCAGAGACTTCTTAGACCAATTCATATATGTTTATTTAGACGACATTCTGATCTATTCCTCAGATCTTAAAACACACAGACACCACGTAGCCTCTGTTCTCCAAAGGCTATTAGAAAATAAGCTCTATGTCAAAGCCGAGAAAAGTGATTTTCATGCCGACACCATCTCCTTCCTGGGCTTTATTTTAGCCCCTGGAAGTGTACAGATGGATCCGGCTAAAGTCAGCACTGTGGCTGCTTGGCCCACGCCTGATAGCCGTAAAAATGTGCAGCAATTCCTCGGATTTGCTAACTTTTACAGGCGGTTTATCAGAGGTTTCAGCGCAACAGCAGCCCCTCTTCACGCACTTACCTCTACCAAGGTGAAATTCCGCTGGTCCCCGGAGACAGAGGCTGCCTTCCAGAACCTGAAGCGCCGCTTCACGACTGCACCCATCCTCACCAAGCCAGATCCCCGCAGACAATTCGTGGTGGAAGTGGACGCCTCCAGTGAAGGTATCGGGGCGGTTCTCTCCCAGCGTTCGGAGGAGGATGGAAAGATGCACCCCTGCGCCTTCCTGTCACGCCGCTTGTCCCGAGCTGAAAGAAACTATGACGTCGGTAACCGGGAATTGCTGGCCGTAAAAGTTGCCTTGGAGGAATGGAGGCACTGGCTGGAGGGGGCGGAGCACCCATTTATCGTCTGGACTGATCACAAGAACCTTGAGTATATCCAAAAACCAAAAAGACTGAATTCTCGCCAGGCCCGATTGGCATTGTTCTTTATTCGCTTCTCTTTCACTCTCTCTTACAGGCCGGGGTCCTGAAACATAAAGGCTGACGCCCTATCCCGACTCTACGACCCTGAGCCTGTTGCCAAGGAACCAGTACCCGTCCTTCCACTAACCTGTGTGGTTGGAGCGGTGACTTGGCAGATAGAAAATGAGGTTAAGCAGGCGAACGGTGAGGGTCCGCCGCTTAGTGGGTGCCCAGAATCGTTTGTTTGTCCCGGTCAAACTGCGCCCACAGCTGGTCCAATGGGCTCACACCTCGTTGCTTTCCTGTCATCCGGGGGTGCGGCGGACTATGTTTGCCATCTCCCGGAGGTTCTGGTGGCCATCCATGGAGCCGGAGGTTCGGGAGTACATTGAGGCCTGCTCGGTCTGTGCCAGGAACAAGACATCCTCCAGGTCACGTATGGGACTGTTACAACCGCTTCCCATTCCCTCCCGACCATGGGCTGACATATCCATGGACTTTGTTATGGGGCTTCCGGTCTCACAGGGAAACACCACGGTCCTCACTGTGGTGGACCGATTCTCCAAAATGGCCAGGTTCATTGCACTCCCTCAGCTAAAGAAACAGCTGAAATTATGATGAATCACGTTTTTAGAATCCATGGATTTCCTAAAGACATTGTCTCTGACCGGGGGCCCCAGTTTGTATCACGCTTTTGGAGGGAGTTCTGTAGACTCATCGGAGCGAAGGCCAGCCGGACCTCAGGCTATCACCCGGAGTCCAACGGCCAGACCGAGCGCCTCAATCAGCAACTGGAGACCGGCCTCCGGTGCCTGGTGTCCCAGAATCCCTCTACATGGAGCAAGCCTCTGATATGGATAGAGTATGCACATAATTCTCTACCCACTTCTGCCACGGGCTTCTCACCCTTTAAATGTGTATATGGCTACGAGCCTCCTATCTTCCCAGATCAGGAACCCGAGGTTTCCGTCCCCTCTGTTCACGCCATGATCCGCCGATGTCAACGCATCTGGGCGGCCCCTGCCCCCCCCCCCCTCCGAAAGTGATTGATGGTGGTCCGACTTACACGGTGAAGAAACTCCTGGCAGTGCGCAGTCGAGGCCGGGGCAGACAATACCTGGTAGACTGGGAGGGATACGGCCCCGAGACGAGACAATGGGTCCCCTCCCGTTTCATCTTGGACAAATCCCTCATAACAGACTTTCACAGAAGTCATTCTGAACTGCCTGGACCGTCTGGTAGTCGGTCCTAGAGGGGGGGATAATGTCATGTCTTGTCATTGTGATTTCCTGTTCTATTTTGTAACCCTACTCTCCTCACGTTAGGTCACTTCCCACTTCCCTTCATGTGTTTCCCGCTGGTCGGATTGTCATCATCGCCTTGATTATTTCCACCTGTTCCCCTTACCGTCATGTGTTAAATAGTCTGCGTTTCCCTTTGTCTTGTGCCAGTGTGTCTTTGTCCATGGACCTGATATCACGAACATTCTGTTTCCAAGCCATAGTCTATGCAATAGCAGTACGTAAGTCGATATATCTCTTTAAGAGTGATTTTTGTTTGTAATTTTGATAGTTTATGTTTTCTAGTCATAGAAAGAGTTTTCCCTCCCTTTTGGAGCATTTTTTGTGAGAGTGAATTTGTTTTGTACTTTTTATCACAGATTGGTTTTCCTCCCTTTTGGAGCGTTTTTTGTAGATGTTGTGTTTTGTACAACTATAGTAGCTTTAGGTTAAAAGAGTGTTTAGTCAAGTTTCATAGCTCTGCATTTGTCACTCTGGAAAAAGAGATCGGATTGAATAAACACTGTGAAACGAGTCTCTCCTCCTGGATCCTGTTTATATATCGGTCTGACAGTCTGTCCATGTTACTTTTGGGGTTATGGCGTTTGTAGTACTGTCTAACTTCATATGGCAGCTCCTCAGCACCAGGAGCATTGAGATTACCAATGGTGTAATACTTGTATTGTTCTCTATCCTTTATCAGTGGGAGCAGGCGCTGCTTGTTGAAAAACTCATGAAAACCATAATTCCCCTGTGTGGGATCACACAGAGCCCGCATGTTGTTGTCCAAGCATGTCCTAACATACCACACCAGCAACTTGAGGCCATGGCGAGGCGGTGGTTGACCAAACCCACTGGCCCGCAGCTCTTGGTCTGAGTCCAGGGTTTGCAGAGATGAGGTCAGAGCAAAAGACGACAGAAGTGTGAAATAAAACAAGAACTTCATCTTTTTGCGGCGTACAGTGTTGACAGTTATCTATGTAAAAGGAAAAAAAAGAACCTCTTTATTATTGCAGTCTAACAAAATTAAGAGAAAACATCCATATTTTTTCACACCTCACCTGTTGGTTGATAATGTCAGGAACAGATGTGAGTGTAACAGCCGTCTACCCTCTGCTGCAGATTAAAATCGTGTGGTGACTTCTATCTCTCTTGCCAGTGTGGGATGAAAGCAGCCTACTTGCTATTTTGACCAGATGTAAAACTATTTACATTCTCTATCTATGATGAAAGAGGAAGTGATGTGATGTTTGCTGCTCAGCAGGGCTCTGCAGTGGTTTGCTTCATATTTAGACAAGTTAGGTCCCAGCTGGAAATATAATTTAAAGCTGACAGCAGCAAACCAGATACAATATACCACGTCAAGGTCAACATGTAAAGATACTTAAGTCTATGTGTGTGTTTATAAATGTGGATTGTGTTTGCATTGTGACACAGGAGGACAAGCAAGCATTAAAATATGATATCAGAGGAATTATAAGTCATGATTATCAATATGTTCCCCTTTTCACTTCTGCTTTCACCAGACACCTAAATGACATCTGTCAAAATGAAGCACAGCTGTGCTGTGTCATAGCAAAACATGAACAAAAACTCTCTGGCACCTTGGTCTTCGTTAGTGGTGGCTTTATACTCTTTGCACACACGATGCAAAGAGAGCACAGTGCTTAAACTCTCCATCATAGTTGATGTAGCACTTAACTGGTATGAAGTTCAGTAGAATGTTATGGCAACCACTGACTGATTTCTTGGCTAGATGGTTACAGTAATAAGTTATTTAATAATAATTATCTTTCAGAGTTCCAAGTTCAGTATTTACTCTTGTTTGCCCCTACACTCTAGACATCATGTTTACCTCATTACCTGCAAAATCCTCCATTATGTTGACCAGTTAATATCTAATTTCTCTAAAGCTTTGTCACTGAAAAAAGCTTCCTGATTCTACTCGAAACCAGGAAGAACTCTAAAACATTTGCAATGTTGAGTCACAAAAAAACCCAGACAAGGCTGGTTGATGCTTATTTATTGTCAGAACCAGCCTAACAACGACAAACTGAAGCAAAAGAATGCCTCCTGGGGCCTGTTCCATAAAGCAGGATTACCAAATAAGCCAGGCTTATTTCGTTAGTCTGGCTTATTTTCCAGTGGATTCGGTTCCATAAAGCAAGCTTAGCGTAGTTCAAACTAAGTTACCACGACAACTTATGCTGGCAAACTAGCCTGGTCCGGACCAGGCTAAATGTCAGGCTTAGCCTGAGTCGCCGCTTAACAGTGACACTTATCTGAAAGAAAATATATGATTATATTATATGACTTCATTACTCAACTCAACTCACTTTTATTTATATAGCACTTTAAAACAACACAGTACCAAAGTGCTATACACAGTTTAAGCACAGCTCGGCGCCGAGACAGTGCTGTGCTGTTAGCAAAAGGACCATAAGCAGAGAACAAAGCGCAGAGCTACCAACACGAGTATCGTGGGTACGGAATAATCGGGCGTCAAGGTGCAGTCCTCAAGCTCCATATAAAGGGAACCAGACTGCCAGATTAGTTGCAGGTGTGCCTCGTAAGTTGCCTAATGGAAAGACCAGCTCCGCCTCCAGCCAAACCTGCACTGCAGACAAGAAGGGGGTGGGGGGACAAAACCAAACACAACCACAAACCGAAGCAAAAGTAGTGGTCAAAACATAGATCCATGACATTTATGTAGTCAAGTGCTTATCCACTCTAGGTTTTACCGTGTAAACAATATAAAATGGTCATCAGGGAAAACAACTATTCGACCTAACAAGTGTAAAAGAAAACAGCCAGACAAGTGAGATTTACGCCATTCAATCCTAAGCAACACGGCCTCCCTGTGAAACCACATCTCTAGGCTGTGTATTTGATGGTTGGTGGTCCAAGTCAAGTGGAGCTTGTGGAGCTCAGCCTGAGTATTGGTTAATCAGCCTGATTGTTTAGTAACCCACCATTTGGATTGGGTCCTTGGTTGTGTTCTATTTTCAGGCTGTTCCCTTTGAAAGGCACAGCCTATGATGAGGTGGTCTTCAGATTACTTAAATTAATAAACTAAATATGGATTTCTTCTCCATCTGAGACATTATCACCAGGGTCTGCTCTGTCTTAGAGAGACAGCAGCTGCTAAGGGCCAATGAATGAAAGCTCCAAAGATTTGGAGGAAAGTCACATATATCATAACTCAAGAATTTGGAATGTTTGAGAAATGTGGAAATGTTTGAGAAAAAGTTTGAATGGACATTTTGCATTATTTTTATTTTGTAACGTTTTTCAGCAGATTTGTTTAGAAATACATTATCAGTGTTCATAAAATCTACAACCTACAACAAAATGTGCTCTGTGAATTCAGAACAGATCAGCATGTAATTGCGATGTGAAAAAATATCCTAAGTCCTGACTTAACCCCTAAGACAGTCAAAACATGCCAAACTTTCAAATAGTTGTATGTGTATGTTCAGAAACAGGACATAAATAACTCGGTAAGAGGTAAGCTGGCCCCGTCCAACTTTGGTGCCTCTCTCAGGGTTTATACCAATGAAGCGCCTGAAAAATAATAGTGTCTCTTTTGACAGTGTAAAAATCAAACTGTGTAACTCACTTACATTAACACAGTAAAAAGCAGCAAATGTTTAGTTCACAACAGCATGCTATTGAAAATATAAGAAAAACGTGTGTTTTAGTGAAAATACCTAACCTTGATGAATTCAACAGTGCATGAGGCCTCTTATTTGTACTGGAGACTGAAGATGTAGAAGGTGGAAAATAAGGTAGCAAGCCCTGTCAAGAAGGTCGGTTGGATTTCCTCACATATGACATGGCCCTCAAGGCTGACCATCCAGCACTGAATACAGCTTTCTGCTGTTTCACCTGAAACTTGTCAATGAATTGTTCTGTCAAATTTAAGGATTTTCAGTCCATGTTTGAAATGATTTATACTGAGTGGCGAAAAAGAATTTTACCATGTGTAGTACTGGATGAAAAAAAATCCTTTTAATCTCCATGAACATTCTATTCATAATAGAATAGTTACAGTTACTGCCTCTCATTTAAACTTAAACATTATTGCAAATTATTCTGATGATTTAATAGACTGCACTGCGCAGCATAAACAGCTCCTTTCACCAGTTCACCTGAATGGCAAATACGTACTGTGATCAGTAGCGCAGCAGCAAAAGTTTGCAGTACCTGTAATGTCAAATGAATACAGGGGGTCCTCGAGTTATGACGGTCGCGAGTTACGTTGTTTTCGTGGTTACGACACATCTCCCGTGAACTTCCTTGTTCCGGCTTATGGGATTTGCCCCGTGAATATGTACAGACTTCTCACGGGAACTAGTTGGTGAGCGCTCTCTCTGTCTCTCAGCGCGCCTGCCGGCTCTCCAGCACCTCCACAGCACAGCTAGGCTACTCTGCCTTGTGTTTACTTATGTGAAATGGCCGGCTGGCGGGGGGTGCAGCGGCACACTCGCGATGTCAACCCCTACGGTGTGTCAAGAGGGTCAAGTGGGACAAAACGCAATTCACCACAGTAAACTCTTATTGTAGGGTGGTGTTATAGCGACATCTGGTGGCACAACTTTATAACTACCTTACCTATGAATGTATGTTCCGACTTACGTCGAAATTCGGTTACGAAACATTCTCAGGAACGGATCTCCGTCATAACTCGAGGACCCCCTGTATGTCAAAACTGTACAGTCCAACTACAATGATGCCCAAAACGCTCACCAAACATTTAATAGATCATTCTGTCATGACATGCACATATACAGTAGGCTGATGAAAACAAACTGAAAACATTGCAAATATACTTTGCACCAATTTATGAATGAAACAAAACTGCTAGTCACCAAATAATTTGGTAGATGAGGATGGATAAAGAGAGGAACAGATCCAGCTTCCCACGTGTAGTTATGGTTAAATTTCTCCAAACCTCCAACCATACGTGCGCTGCAGACAAGAAGGGAGGAAAACAAAACCAAAACAGAGCCACAGCAAAAAACACAGAACCGTGACAAGAGTGCTGTATTCAAAAATAACAGGATGATACTGTTGGAATTCTGCTGTAAATTAACAGCAATTGCTAACAGTGTACTGATGGCTGCATCTCCTCAACATAATAATGGCAGAACCCCCTGGTTGTTCTGTTATATATCCCCTTTATATATTAATGGTGCAAAACAAAATCAAGTGTACAAAGGGTATCAAGTCTGTGGACATTAACTGGATTATAATGGAGGAAACATATGAGTGATGGCTAATGTGAGCGTGGATAGACACACAAACAAGCTGCTGAGCTGTTCTGGGCCCTGTTTCAGGAAGCAGGTTTAGTGAAAACTCTGAGTTAGTTGACTCAGAGTTAGAGGAAACTCTGGGTTTTCGGTTTCACAGAGCCGGTTCAGCTCGACTCTGAGTCAGTTACCGTGGCAGCATACTCTGTAAACCTAACCTGCTCGCTGGCAGGCTTTCTCCAACTAACCCTGAGTTTGTCCTCTTTATCTGAGCCTGTGTTTAGACAGAAAGGTGTGGCAGACATGGCGTGTGCTTTTTTGGAAGACCCGACTGATATCAAAGCACAAATACTGGGCAGGAATCTCCGTCGGCAGAAGATCATCAGACCCCGATTACACGTTTTATCATTTCAACATGAATATTTATATGAATGTCACCGTTTTCAGCACCGTCAATCATTTATCTCAACAACATTCTCAGCCCTCACATCAGCACATGCTTTGTATCGCACTTAGTCTCTGGTGGGATGTCGGGCGTACGGTGGGGGGTTTGGGTGTGGGTCAAAGAGGGAGATGCAGCTTTTAGCAGCTGCAGCAGCAGCATTAAACCGAGATCCATAACTTTTCAATTGGGCCATTCATTAGTGTGTGTAGCGATGCACTCACATCTTTTAAATCAAAACCGATTTTCCGATTCAAATAGACAATAGGAAATAGTGAGAGTGTTAAATAGTGACAATAGTAAATAGTGACAGTGTTAAATAGTGACAGTGTTGGGACAGCTGAAACAATGACATGCTGAATGCAGCCACTCACTGCTGTTCAGGACAGGCTAAACAAACACAGCCTACCTGTTTGTACTATATTTTTATATTTCATCTTCTGTTGCTGCTAAGTACGTTTTGTACCTGTTGGACAGCACCTGTGTTCACAAACACACAAATAGAAAATAAATGTTGAACATGTGAAACACTCGCGATATTTTTTTAAATTAATTCAGTCTTCTGCCATACCACCTCACGATCCTTTACAGCAGCTGGGCAGCGAGTGTGTTGTTTTGCTTGTTCACAGATGATTGTTGGGAGAAAATATTGAGATAAAAGCATGTCTCTCTTATGGAAACATATGAAATATCAAAAAACCTCCACCTCCATCAACTGCAAATAGAAACCCCAATAATGTAATTAGATAATACATATTATAATCAAAATCAGAGGGGACTTATGCAAGTATTTTTAATCATTATTTTCCTTATGATATTAAAATACCTTTATTCTTCAATACAGGAATTTCACCTGAAACATAAATGTTTTTACAGAGGGTATTAGTACTAAGAAGAAAGCAGAAAGTTTTATTGTCATTGTCACAGTATGCTATACAGTACACTACACTACTACAACAAAATCTGGTGTCTGCTTTTTTTTTTTTAACATGTCCTGTTTGGCAGCTTAGGCACGCAGTATGACAGTTTCTGGTTGCCTTGTTGTGCCTCAACAGATTTGTTCTGCAAGGGAAAGGTGTGGTTCACTCTTCCTGTTGCATTTTATTGGCTTTTATTGGCATTGGCTACCAAACTGAAGGACAGAGAGAGGGTGAGAGACAGACGGAGAGAGAGACACAGAGAGAGAGACACAAAGAGAGACAGAGTGGGGGCTGGGGTTGGAGTGGGGGAAGAGACGACAATAACAACAAACAGAAATATCACGAGAGTAATAACAGTAGTTACAAACGTGGTTATGCTGAGAGTCTTATAGCGAGATTTGGTACCTGGAGAGGGGAAACAGAGCAGTAGCAACAGCAACAGTGACAGTGACATTGTTTACAACAATAGCATGAGTTTACAGTCATTCCAGTGTTACATAGATGGTGATTACAGAGTGGATACATACTGAGGTATACAGTACACAGATGGAGCAGATATACATGGTTATGACAGGATATATAGGTAAGTAGTATTTGGGGTACAGTGTCTGTGTACGAGTGTGTTGTGTGGGTATGTGCGTGGAGTTTGTCATTTGGATGTAGTCTGTGGTGGCTAATTGATAATATGCGAAGGGAGACGGCCCCACCCCCCGGCCCAGGCAGCCGGCCGGGGGGTGGGCCCCCGCCCACTGAGCCCGTGGCCCAGCAGGCTGCCAGAGACCCGCAGCAACCCAAGCCCCCCCGCCGCCAGCAGCGGGGCCCGGCGGCGGGCCCCCCCCACCTCAGCATCTCTATGTGATGAAATTAATTATTGGGGACCAGGTCTGTTAAAAATCAGATAGCCGATCTTTTGCACAGGCAGACATTCTCTCCATGGAGATGTGATCTAGTAGAAGATTTTTGTATAGAGTTATGTTCAAGTTCTTTTTTGATTTCCAGTTCATGAATATTGCTTTCTCTGGTGTCTGCTTTTAACCCATCACACACACATGTAGAGCACTAGGCTCCCATGCTAGCCGCCCAGGGAGCAACTGGGGGTTAAGGGCCTTACTCAAGGGCTCACAGTGGTGCCAAGAGGGAGCTCACCACTTCATCACTACTCGCTACTAGTACTAGTGTACTTAGAATTACTTGGTACTTTTAATGAATTAACTCATACCATTGCAACCCCTAACCCCTTTGGTTAGCAAATGTTAGCATGCTAACATCTATTTGTTAATTATTCATTCATTTATTTACCTACCCATATGGAAAAGATATAGATAAATCTTATAAAATGTGTATTTCTTTTGTTTGAAACTTGTATGTAAAGCATACAACAGCGAAACCAGATATAAGATCCTTAGTAAATTTGAGCAAAATGAAACTTGTATGATTTGAGTATTTATATATGACAATATATGACAGTAATGTTGCATACAATATCCTTAGTAGGAAAATGTAATATCAAACTTATATAAGTTGGACTATCATCAGTGAAACTAAACTAAACATTACAGAAAATACTTACAAAATTTACCTGTGGTGCCACAAATGTGAGACATAAACAACATGATTTGACAATGAAATTACAGGGAAATCACGAGTTGACTAAAAGCGGGTTTTCAACTTGTAATGACAATGGACAGTTTTTTTGTTTTTTTGGTCAGTCAAGCATTTTTGCAAAAGTATTGTTTAACATTTTAGGAGCAATTATATACAATCATATTCATTCCATTCTTGTTGTAGAAATATTTTTACGCACAAGGTCAGCAGATTACATTAGAATAAGAATTAGAATTTAATTTGTTACAGTAGTAATTTGGACAAATATTTCATTTTCTGCTCAGAAACCCAGAATCAATAACTCCACCTTCACAGTTAACACTCAATAATTTACAGTAATACATATTCAGTAGCCGACATACGATCGAGTGGCACTGTGGACACTGTATGTACATACATGGTCTAACTATCAGAGTGGCATTTATGGCTTTGTGAAAGCCTGTGGGAAAGTGAACAGTTGACATGTAGTTCAGTTGAGTTCTGATTATAGACCCTCTGGCCAACTTCTGCACTGTACAATTGCCATATTTCCCTATGGCATATAAACATTGATCACCCATGTCAATAAAGTGTGAGAAAAATACTTCCATCCTTCAAAAGCACAACAGAGTTGTTTCTTTGTTTTATTTTGCTGTAGGTTTGACCATGAACAACACCACCATTTACAGCAATTCTCTTGTAGTAACTCACCAAAGAGTTTGTGGGAACCTCTCTAACTGTGTGGAGAGCAGCTTGGTCACCAAGAGATGTGAATCTCACATTTGGTGGACCAAGGGCAGTCACCTCAGAAAACTTTAACTTCTGCTGGTGCATTTGTCAAGAATTGCTTTGCTTAACAGGGGAAAGCGTGGGATAATGCCACTTGTTTGCATATTTGTTGTGGAACAGCTTGACTACTTTTTACTTGTTTCAGGAGGTACCTGTTGAAATCTTCAAACATGAAGGCTGAGTGAGCCGACAGAGGACCCCATTGTACAACGCTTTCGCTTAAATGCAGTAGTGAATGAACATTGAATGTCATGTGCTCTTTCTTGTACAGTGACTGCACACCTCCAACAAATTAGACAAATGTGTCATGTGTGTGATTTATCAGCTCAGCATTTAATTCAGACCCCAACAGAATGCTTATGCCCTCTATCAGTAATGCCCAATGAGAGTGATACCTCTGTGTGTAACGTAGTTACACTTACACTTAGTTTGTTTTTATTTTTTGTCACTTCACTAACTCTCCTGTCATTTCAGATCCTGCCCTTCTTCCCTGCCATGCAATCAACTCATTCCCCTCACCAGGTTTCCCCCGCCCATCTCCTCACCTGCAGCTCATCTGCTCATTTGTTCCTCAGTATATACAGTGAACCCTCGTTTATCGTGGGGGTTACGTTCCAAAAAGAACCCGTGATAGGCGAAATCTGCGAAGTAGTCAGCTTTATTTTTTACAATTATTATACAGTACTGCAGAACGAAACCAAAGATCAAAACCTGTTTTCAGGCCCAAGTATTTGTTTAAGAAATAAAAATAGAAGCTTTTTCTAACAAATAACTATGATAGTTTTTAGAAATACTGTAAAATAATCATTTTAATAATCAACCTACGCTGTTGGACACATTGTGACTGACGCGTATTTCACAGTTCCTCTGACTGTGCCTCTTCGTGCTGACTCTGCTCCGCTGTAGCGTCTTTTTCTACTGAAGGCCGTGGTGCAGGTGTCTTTGTCGGTGCAGAACATTTCGTCGACATTGTTGGTTATGCAAACATGTAAATTTGCCAAGCCGAACGCATTCTGTACTGGACAGAGACGAGGCACAGAGGAGACTGATTGACATTGGCCTACAGTCCCTTAGCCAATCAGGACACAGAGTAAAAGATAGCGACTGGGTAATTTATGCTGGTGGAAAGGTGAATCACTGTGGTGAGTCCGGTTAGAACTCAAAAAAAGACTCAGTTACTGTAGTATGCCGATTTAATGACTTTAAACACTACAAACAAACTTTCTCCTATTTCTCTCCTTCCTGACTCCTCTGCTTGCGGGCGAGACGGTCGGGTCTAAGCTTCGCCCCTTAAAGGGCCAGTGTCTCCGTCCCGAGCACAGCCTTTTCCACACAGAGCACAATGCGCGTGCATATACTGTAAAAAAAAGCATAACAAACTGCACTAAAAAATCCGTGAAACAGCGAAGCCTCTAAAGGTGAACCGCGTTATAGCGAGGGTTCACTGTATTGTCGTCCATTTCCACTTGATCCCTGCCAGATTGTCTTGTGCTGTTCGTTGCCAAGCTATCTAGCATTTTTCCAGTTCTGCCTTCATGTTCTGATCTTGTTTTTGCCCCTCTTGGACTTTGGATTCCTGCCTGCCCCTTGTCGGATTTGTTTGTCTGTTTTTTGATCTCCTGATTTTGACTCTGCCTGTTTTTGGACTAAGTAAACTGATTTCCCTTGCAACTCGCCTGCCTCGTTGTGCTTTTGGGTTCTCTTTTGCCACCACTAGTGGTTGTGACACTGTGGAAGTATGCCTTTCAGAACTGGCAAGGTGTAGTACAAAAGCCAATGCTGCCATTCATGGGCTTTCCAGAATTTGTGTTCTATTAGAGATCTTGGAACTCGAGCAAGAATACTTGGAGGTTTAATAGACAAGAGGTGTCTGTTGATGATGGCTGTTTGTGCACCAATATACCATAGCTCAGAACTGCTGTTAGAATCCATCCATAAAGTCGCCATGTATCTGCACACACCAAGCACCACACAGTGCATGTCGTAAGGGACCATCCCATTGATTAGATCAAACAATGGTAAATCTGCAAGAGCAGATGAGCCATTTATGCCCAATATGGTCTTCCATTCTCTTTCAGCTATTTGTTCTATTTGTACTGTGGTTTTATGATTTCTGTCACTTGGCTTTTCATCTGGACATGTGTAAACCCTTGTGCTTCCTTTTCCTTGTTTGCATCCCAGACTCCACAGCCATACTCACCATTAAACTTAAAATTCTGTAGTAATGGCCTTGCTACTGCATCACACACACAGCACAATATATGCACTTTTATGTGTCTCAATGACTGGTCACTAGGATGCTGCCAATCAAAACCAGCTTGAGAAAGATTCGCACATTTCTCAACAAATGGTTTAAAGAAGCAGGACATGTCTGGCCTCTTGGATCCAAACCACAAACCACATAAAAGTATATGTTTATCCCTACTCTCAGGTGGTAGCTCATTAACACAGCATATTATTGGCCAAATGCTAAATTTGGAGGACTGAAAAACTGGTACACCATCACAGTTGAATGTAAGGGACAGAAAATCCTCTTTACTGTCTGATATAAGGTGCCATCACATATGTCATTTATTACATGCTTTGTACCAGCATCAGCACAAAAACATAGATCATGCATACCCTGGTTCTCAAGAATGTCTTTCAGCTGATCCTTCAATGATATGTGAATAAAGAAATGTCCTTCCTGTACACTGGCTTTCACTGTCATGAATGAGGAACATGACACACATTTGAGTGTTTCTTCCAGAGATTGTGAAGAACAAATGTACTTAGTACAAACTCTACAGTAATGGGGTTGTTCAAACTGATGTGTAATACCAGCTAACGGTTTCTCCAAAAAACAGTTGCTTGTTGGAACTGCACTAGTCCGAGCAGAATGCAATTTGAGCAGTTTCAGCAGGTCTTCCATTAATTCACCTGTTGTGTTGTGTCTCAATGCAAAGGATAGAATCGAGATGATGCTTTGCTCTTCTGTTAGTCCATGGGAGGAGTGGACATCATCAACTTCTTGAGAGACATTGTCCTAAATGATAGAAAAAGAAGCACTGCATTGAAACTGATCAAGTTGTGTCTCACCTGCACAATTGTGAAATATTCTGCTCTTTGTTTTTGTCTTTGCCTGCCACCTTCATTGTTTTCCTGAAAAGGACAGAAATTAACAACTCATTAAAGAGAAAGAGAGGGATAGAGGTGGAGCAGATTATATGACACTGCAGTTTTGTCTCACCTGTGGCACTGTGAGAGGTTCTTCTCTCAGCTCATCTCTTTTGATGGTATCTTCACTTTCCTGAGAGGAACACAAGTCCATCATTTATTGAATAGATAAAAGAATTAGAGATGGGATCTAACAATGACCTAATTCATGGAATGGATATTGGACTGACAGCACAGAGCCACTATGGGCGGCTGGAGAGAAGCAGAGCTCACTTGAAGACATCTGTGAACTCTACATCTCTCTCTTCTACTCTGTGATGTCTGAGTGTAGAGGAGACTCGGTGTGCACAGAACAACATAAGAAGGGATGACGTCAACTTATAGCCTGGGCACCTACATTCAGATTTTAAAAGCCAGGAGAAAAAGGTTACGTCAATAAATATGTAACCTTACACATAATACCGACAACAGTAATGTTGATGTTAATAATAATATTATTCAAGAAAAAAAAGCGCTAATGTCAGAATCATATAAGAACTGAAAAAAGTGGATCTCTAAACAAAAATGGTATATCAAGAACTAGTTTTAGACAGATTTCACACAGCTCCCCAGGAAACAATTACAATGCAGTTTTTCTCACTTTCCTGACTGTTGACTGATTGTTTTTGAACCACAGGATTATACAGGAAGATGTTAGCACCTGCTGGGCTTTTCTGCCTGTCGCACCTCCTCCGGTGCCCATGGGTCAGCTGCAGGGTCATCAGCCAGAAACCACCATTCACCGGCGTTTCGCTCCTTTAATTCTGGTACGTCTCCTGGTGGCGGAGCAGTGACAGGGACGTCTCCCCATCACACCCTGCAGCTGATGGATGTTGTCTCCTGCGGCTGTTGTCTGGAGTTAGGTGTTCTTCCCCCAAGTTTTGTCCTTCCTCCTAAGCCAGAGCCAAAAGCTCCCTTTTTCAGCCTCCTCTGCCAGATCCTTTATCGCCTTCCTGAGTCCCACGTCCCTCAGGAGGCGTGTGGTTGACAAGCCCATGAAGCCTCGGCATCCGACTTCCACTGGGTAGATGCTAGTCTTCCAGCCAGCCTCCCGGCACTCAGCAGCCAGCTCTGAGTACTTG
>JAFBJQ010001504.1:0-46114 GCA_016785345.1 Trinectes maculatus
CTTGTTCAGCAAATCGCTGCAGATGAGGTACCAGACATTAAAGTAACACCCCAGGAGTTACTACAGGCACAGTTGCAAGACCCTGCTATATCCACAGTACTACAGTTGAGAAAGTTGGGAGGAAAACTGGACAGAAAAGATGTGGATATGGAAGCAGCAAACAGTAAGCAACTTCTACGTGAATGGAAAAGACTGTATGTTTCTCAAGATGGACTGTTGAAACGCAAAACAACAACCTGTACGCAAATTGTGCTTCCAGAGAAGTACAAAGGACTGGTATACAAGTACCTTCATTGTGAAATGGGTCACTTGGGGGTAGAACGTGTTTTACACCTGGCTAGACAGAGGTTTTATTGGCCTGGAATGCAAAAAGACATTGAGTTTTTTATAACCAAAGTTTGTAAGTGCATCATCCAGAAAAAACCTGCAGTACAAAGTAGAGCCCCCATGTGTCATGTCCCCGCAACAGCACGATTTGAGATGGTTTCTATAGACTATCTTCACCTTGAAAAAAGCAGGGGAGGGTATGAGTATATTTTAGTGATTATTGACAACTTCACTAAGTTTGCCCACTACCCAACCCGTAACAAATCAGGGAAAACAGCAGCAGAGAAGATTTTTAATGATTTTGCTCTTAAATTTGGTTTCCCGGCTAAAATACATCATGACCAAGGCAGAGAATTTGAGAACCAGTTATTCAGACGGTTGCAGAAGTTTACTGGTATGGCCAACTCAAAAACAACTCCCTACCATCCACAAGGGAATCCAGCTGAAAGATTCAATCGAACCTTGTTGTCAATGCTGCGTCCTTGGATGAGGAGAAAAAGGGAAGTTGGAGTGACTATGTAAATAAAGTTGTACATGCTTACAACTGCACAACCAGTGAGGCAACAGGATACTCTCCTTTCTATTTGCTTTTTGGTAGAAATCCCCGTTTACCAATAGACTTGATCTTTGGGATAAATGATGAGGAAGGTTGTAATTCACACCAGGAATATGCTCACAAATGGCAGCAGCAAATGAAGGAAGCATATGATATTGCATCCCGAACCATCAAAAAGACTACAGCTAGAGGAAAAACATACTATGATCAAAATAGACAAAATGCAGTGCTTTCTCCAGGTGACCGGGTCCTTGTGAGGAACATGTCAGAGCGTGGAGGACCAGGTAAATTGCGCTCATACTGGGAAGATCAGATACACCTGGTGGTCTCTCGAAAGGGAAAGGACAGTCCAGTTTATGAGGTAAAGCCTGAAAGTGGCTCAGGGAGAGGCAGAATCCTCCATCGCAACATGTTAATGCCGTGTAATGCCTTACCACTTGAGAAACCAGCCCAAAACGCTGTAAAAGGACAAAATCCTCATATCCAACAAGGAAAGAGATGCAAAGGGACTGAAATAAGGCAGACAGCAGAGGAATCAGATGAGAGTTCAGATGACGAGATGCATTACTGGGCACATAGACTGAGACACCATCACCACGAGCCTGGAGAGCAGACTGACACACCTCAAAGTATTCCTGAAAAAGCACCTCAGCCTGAACCTCGTGCTGAGGAAGATGAGTTCAAAATGGAGACTCCAGTGCAACTGCTAGTTGACAATGACACAACTGTAAATGACGAACCAACCCCAGAAATAACACCAACTGTTCCGTCTACAGACTTGCCTAGCAGCCGAGAGCCAGAACCTTCTGACACTCAGTTACGCAGGTCTCAGAGAGAAAGACGACCTAAAGAGACATTGACATATGAAGCATTAGGTCAACCCACTCAGCGTGTGGTAGGGCTTCACACCAACCCGCTGTATGTGAACGCTATGGCACCAGCGTATGGACAATACAGTATGCCATGGCCACTCCCACAAGTGTTTGGAACACCCTTGGTTCATCCTACTTTTGCTCCAGTAGGATACTATTGAAGGACTGTCAAGAGGTTCACTATGGACTGTTGAACATTATCCTGTGAAATATGGACACAGTAGCATGGACTGTTTAACTGAGTGGTTACTGTCCGTTATGAGTGTCATGGGACAATAAGTTACCCACTGTAGTAAGTGGCTGTTTATACTTACCTGGTTTAGGAAAAGAAAATTCATATGGTTAAGAAGTGAATAATATTCTCCAAAAGGTGATATGACTGAAAATAAGTTCTAGTCATGAGCTAAAGGTTCAGAGATGTAGTAATGGCATGAAATGATGTAAATGGAATGTTTTCAAGAGGTACAGTTATAGTCAGAAGTCTCCGGAGAATACAGTGAAATGACTGAATGAGTACTATTGTTACAACAGCCCAGAGTTAAACTACGCTAAGAGTGTTATTTAAGGGCAGGCTGTGATGAAATCACAAGGTATACAGTAGTAAAATACTTGAATGGTAAAACCTGTGAAATGCACTTAACACTGTTTACTTGTTTCAATCTTTCAAGTGAAAGCTATTGCCATTAAGTGAGGACCTTACGTTGCGTTTAGGAGTTAAATATTCTATTCTATAGCCACGTGTGTACTGCAAATTAATGCTTATGTTGAGGACAACATTTTTGTTGCAGGGGAGGAATGTGGCACCTGGAATAAGACAACCATACTTATATAGCCAGTTATCTGATTGTATAATTTGTTGTGAAAAGTATTATCGCACTCGCCAATAGGTGGCAGTATAAGCTGTGACACTGAGTAGCAAACGCTATAGAAGAAGAATGTGTTGTGGAAGAATAGAAAAAAATGGGATCCTCTCGGTCAGCGTGTGTGTACGTGAGGTGCCGAAATGTCTATAGTTTGTGAGTTTTACCTGTCCTACCGGTGAAGAAATAAACTCAACGTTTTCTACACCACTGTTGTCCTCAATGTGCGCAAGCGGTGTAACACAGGCGCTTTAACAAAAAGAGATTTCAAACACAAAAAGGCTTTATCTGCCTCTGGTGATAAGCAAAAAGGAACCTTAGCGGATGTTAACTTGGTTAACGGTGTAGCAACATGACTGTAGTTTCTAATGAATCTGTGGTAAAAATTGGCCAAAACTGGCCCTTCTCCACTATGAAACCCAGTAAGTTAACTGGTGACTGATGAAATTCACATGTTTCGGCTTTTACATACCAGCGGCTGTGTAACAGTCTCTGTAAAACTAATCAGACTTGTTGGACGTGCACCTCAAAAGAACTGGAAAAAATAAGAATGTCATCTAAATAAACAAACACAAATCGTCCCAATATGTCCCGGAGCACGGCACTGATTAAGTTTTGAAACACCGCAGGTGCATTGGTTAGCCCGAACGGCATAACCAAATACTCGAAATGGCCCATTAGTGTATTGAACACCATCTTCCACCCAAGAGTATTAACGGCAAAGGGTATTTATTTTTTTATGGTAATGTCGTTAACCTCCCAAAAGCCGATATATCGGGGTAAAGATTTATCCCTCTTCTCGACGAAGAAAAAACACTGATCCTAAGGGTGAAGTGGAAGGGCAAATTAATCCTGCAGCTAACGAGTCCGTAATATATTTCTCCATTGCAGAGAGTTCAGGCTGTGAGAGTTTGTATTGGCGGGTAGTGGGAAGCTTAGCGTTTGGTACAAAGTCAATGGCACAATGTACAGGTTATGACGTCTTAGCCAGGGTAAATGGAGTACTACAGCAGCTGCTCGAGATACAATAACAAATAGGCTGAGCCTTTCGACGTGATTACCTGAAACACGGCTGGACAGTGGCAAAGTTTTATGCGTTCCGAAGTGGAGGAAATGACCGTCTAAGGCAAATACCTCCTTTTTAATGGGTAAAGGCAAAAGAGGAATTTTGTAACATTTAACAAAATCAAAGTCAATGAAATTGTTGTCGCCTCTCAAGTGCATCCCAGCTGCATTGGTTCCGGAGAAGGCTCTGAAGCAGGAGTTGAATCGCCAGGACTGGAAGAGGAGACCTCGCGAGGAGGATGACGCTGGACTGGAGATGCGGTGCGGACTGGGCTCCGGGCCTGGACTGCGGTAGAGCTACATAGGTTGTCAGTGAGTTTCTCCCTGCGTCTCTCCATCAAGCAGTTGTCTAATCGTCTCTGGCAGCTATCTGGTCATTAAGGCTGCGGGTGAATATACCTTGCAGCGCTCTTTCATTCCAGCCACTTTCCACGGCAAAAATGCGAAACTAATAATACTAATAATAATTTGCACCAGCATCATTAATACTAATAATACTGATGCAAATACCAGTGCTACTACCCCTATTCCTGCTAATAATAATAGCGATAATGATATTAATAATTATAACAACAATAGTAACAGTAACAAGATATGGTATGATGCTTGTGTTGACTGTTATAGCCATCACCAAATAATCATAATGACAAAAAACAAACAAAAAAAAGTCATTCCAACAGGTTTTTGTATTGTGTGCCTCCCCTGTGCTAAAATGATTGCTTGATAGGATTTGGCAAAAAACAGTATTTGTTGTTGTTGCACCGTAAGCGTATAGGTGTGCATGTGTGCAGTCAGTTACATTGTGGAGTGAGATTTTGGATCTGATGTCTAGTGCATGAGAGTGGATACATGCACTTGGTTTTCTATTAGGTTGTGTATATGTATGTCTGTGTGTTTGTGTACAAGTGAGTATAGACATGCACAAATGCACATGCATGTACGTGAGCATGGGAGAAGAGCCAGACGCAGGAGGCCCTTGTCCCCTTCCCGCTGGTGATGGATGAGCTCAGATTTAGGGTAACATCGCAACGAGGTACCATAAACTGCCGTGTTATTTTTCTGATAGAATCTTGGCTGAATAGGACCATCCCCGTTGCTGCTGTAGAGATAGCAGGCCGCCCGCTGCGACGCACCAATAGGACATCTGAGGCCAGCAAGACATCAGGAGGTGGACTTTGTAGTTACACCAACAATTCATGGAGCCATAAGTAAACAACAGAATGTACACCCTGAAGGAGTCTTCATCATCATAGGTGATTTTAGCCAGACAAATCTTTGGTCAGTCCTCCCCAGATTTCATCAATATGTCACCTGCCCCACTAGAGGCAAACATACACTGGACCATATGTAAACAAACCTAGACAATGCATACAAGACCGTATCATGCCTTCATCTAGTCTGACCACCTCTCCCTGCTCATGTTACCGGGTTAAAAGTGTTTTATAGCAGAACCAAACCAACCAACAGGATGGTGAAGACTCAAGTATCATAACTTCAAGACTGCTTTGAGAATACAGACTGGAGCATCTTTGTGGACTCTGATGTTAAACTTTATACATTGTCTTTTCTATCCTATATCAACATCTGCACTGACCTAGTCACCACAACAAATATGTTCCCAAATCAGAAACCCTGGTTCAACAAAGAGGTTAGAGAGCTGCTCAATATCATGGATGCTGCTTACAGATTCAAATACACTGCATACACAGCCTAGCACGATCTAATATCAATCTCAAATCTCAAACAAGGTATTAAGGCTGCAAACTACAGAATAAAGATTGAGGACAGTTTCAAACGCAATGACTCCCGGAGTATGTGGCAAGGCATACAACAACTGACAGTATAAAACACAAATCCTGGATGTAAGCAGTAATCCCTCCCTGGCTGAGGACCTCAACATGTTTATTGCCCATTTTGACAGAGGCAATAACTTGAGTGAAGTTGACCTCCGTCCACAACCAGTTCAGCCTGAACTGTCATTGGGCAGAAATTAAGTCAGAAGGGCACTGCACAGGATCAAACCCAAGAAGGCTACAGGACCTGATGGAGTACCAGGGCGTGGCCTCAGCACCTGGTGACACATGGAGAATTCAGGGTCCAGGATCAGGTGTATTTGTGCATCACATATTATTTGCACATTGATCAAATGAAAATGCTTGCAACTATAATGTAGGTAAATTTATCCTCTGATGATGCATTTATAGCAATATGCTCTTGCTGAATATGGCACTTTAATTATAGCCTGCTCGACCTCATTGTATGGGAAACTGGCTGACAAACAGATGA
Organism: Trinectes maculatus; assembly: GCA_016785345.1. NCBI lineage: Eukaryota > Metazoa > Chordata > Actinopteri > Pleuronectiformes > Achiridae > Trinectes > Trinectes maculatus. The sequence continues at coordinate 5,967 of JAFBJQ010001504.1, forward strand.
TTTCATTCCATACTGTTGGCATGGTGTGGCTCAAGGTGGACTGGCTCCGTCCTGACCGATCTGCTATTCCCCCCTGGGATGACCCTGGGACCAAGAAACCCAGAGTAATGAACACTTGTCATGGAAATGGCAATGCGTGACTCCTCGCTGTTGCTCTCTCCAGAGCTGGTCCCAACTTGGCACAGAATTCTAAGATGATCACTCTGGGAAACAGGTGATGAGCCTTTCGTCATCATGGGCCAAAAAAAAATCAGCATGATCTTGAAACACTTTCAGATATGACCATTTATTATGTCCCCCAGCAAGGCAGAAGCTGCCATTGTTATTATTTCATCCTTTTGCACATGCTTTTATATTTGCAAATCTAATTGAAAGCAAGTCCATGTTTCAAAACAGTAATAATAATAATTATTATTATTAATAATGAGTAATAGTAACAATAAACATTATTAATAATGAGTAATAGCTTTCATTTGTGACCCATCTGATTCCAGCCTTGCCAATGTTTGCAATTCACTGCATAGTCTCTAAGTGTCACCACATTTCACTCTTGATACATCCAACCGTGGGCGTGAAAGTACTGTACATTGGACATGCATGTGTCACTGTAAACAGGACACAGATTGATTGCAGAAAATTCTACAAAAAGCAGTAGCTTGTCGCAAAGATCACAATTCTATGCTGCCCCCATGATGGTAGTGGTGCTGTGGGGTGTCGAAGAGGAATAAGGGTTTGCCTGGGGCGTCACACAAGCCAAAACCTCTGCTGCAAACAACAAACAGCAATGGCAGAAAATAAGAGCAGGGATTTTTTTAATGGCCACTTATTGGACAGTAAGTGTTAAAGTGCTGTTCATTAAGTGTTGATCATTGAGTCCTGACTGATAACCAATTGAACACTTTTTCTAAAGGTCAGTTTTTGAGGGCTGTAGACTGAAATGTAGCCTTGGAGTTTTCAAACTGAGCATTTCAGCCTGATGCAGATGCAAATTTTATCAGTTGTGTTGCCAGATCAAATTGTCATTTGGGCCATGCACCACTCGGAGGATGGAGGTTCCCCACCCAAGGGTTGGAGTCTCTAGGAAAGTGATGAAGGTCAATAAAATGTCATCTGATGTTAAGGAGACCACTGAATGTGTGTGTGTGCATGCAGGTGTGTGTGTGTGTGTGTGTGTGTGCGCGTGCCAGTGATGTGAAGTTCTTTGGGCCTAGTATCATTAATTCATGTCTATGAACAACTGTGACAATAAGCACTCTGTCTGAACAGCAATCCTCTTAGGCAAAGTTTTGTGGGCAAACTCCCCTCATGCAAATTTTAAACCCCATTAGGTTTGAGGAACTAGTCAGCTGCAGTGAGATTAATAGCCAAGTGACTACTTGATTTAATATGGTTATTTCATATGTTCCATGGGAAAATAAACAACAAGGTTAATGCAAGACATTTGTCACTGATGTCCTCAATCTCTACTTTCGAAGCATATAAACATATTACTCATTCAGTCTGACACTGGTGAAACAACGAGGATGCTTTTGATGTTAAACATGTGTTTATTTAGCCTGGAACTTTAGTGGCTTAGCCCTTTAAAGCCCACTGTGGGATGTTTTTTGTGCATTAAATTACAGCATGGTCATATCTGAAATTGTGTTTGAGATAAATGCAGCAAGGAAAGAAAGTGCAATGCAATTTTTCATTACAGGGTGAAAAATGAAAAACCGTATTTATCTTTTTCCATGCCGTCAGCTTACTCCGAACTTTGCTACTGGGGATTACTGGCTGGGTGGGTATGGCTCTGTCACTGCAAAGTTGGAGACAACACACGGTGGCGATGGTGATCCGAGAGTGCTGCCAACTCCCAGCTGTGGAGGAATGATTAGCAGTTGTGCAGGAACATTTAAATTTTCCTTAGTGACCTCTAATCCCCAGTGAAATCAAAATCCTGACTTTCCCTCCTCTACACAACACAATCAAACACTTCAATGCTTGTGTGCCTGCTCATCTTCCAGCATCCACTGCTAACTTATACACGCCACCCACATACGTGACAAAACATGGCCAAACATTTTCCAGTCCCGTTCTGGTTCTCTGTATCAGACATTTTTACCATCATAATCCATTCCCCACAGTTCCCGTAGTGTCAACTAGGGTGCACACTCGTTACTGCTACACGCCAGAACGCACACACTCATTGGCACACTCTCCACAGACACTGGGGTTTCCCCTGCTGCTCTAAAAATCAGCATGCAACGATGGGAGGGGCTTATCATTTATAAAGCCACCATTTTGAGTCTGTTGGCTGAGGGAGTTGATGGCATGTAGTACAAAGTAGGTTACGTTCCAAGAGAGTGTATTTTAGGGCCAGAGCTGGAACAGCGAAGGCCCTATTGTTTCTGAAGGAGTTATTAGGGCCCAAGCTCGAACAGCAAAGGCCTTATTGTTTCTGAAGGAGTTATTATTATTAGGGTCCGAGCTGGAATAGCGAAGGCCCTACTGTTTCTGAAGGAGTTATTATTATTATTATTATTGTTTACCAAACAGAGACATCTGGTGTGGCGTGAAACGGTGCAATCGGGCCATGGTTTTTATTTGCGTTGCAAAATGCCTCTGTGGCGCCGCCTAGACATTGCAAAAAGGACTCCGCATTGGGGTTCTTTTGGCTAAGCCTGACGAAATTCGCTACACGTCTTGGTCATGCCCAGACGGACAAAAAAGCCTCTTGACAAAATGGTGCCAGGTCCAAAGGAAGTCGGCCATTTTCAGCAGAGGGTTAGGATTAGGGCGCCATTTCTGCCCATTTCCGCACCGCGCATATGATTTAACTCCTCCTACAGGTTTAATGCTAACGGCATGAAATTTGGCCAGGTTACTTTTCCGCCATGGGGGATTAAAAGTTGGCGAAAATTTTTCCAAATTCTCAATGGTGTGGCCGTGGTCCCGCCTCAAACTTGGGTGACTCAGCAGTGTTCGCCACTGCCAGGTCCAGAGGAAGTCGGCCATTTTGAGTGAAAGAAGTTAATTTGTACAAATTGATGTGTAATAGATAAATGAGAAATTATCCAATTTAGGGCAGTTCCATTTACGCCAATTACATTTTTCAGCCTCTGAAGAATCATGTGATTCAATCAATCAATCAATCAATCAATCAATCAATCAATCAATCAATCAATCAATCAATCAATCAATCAATCAATCAATCAATCTAATTTTATTTGTATAGCCCATATTCACAAATTGCAATTTGCCTCATAGGGCTTTAACAAAGAGTACAGGGTGTGACGTCCTCTGACCTACACCTTCAACAAGGGTGAGGAACTGCCAAAAAAGCCCGTATTAACTGGGGGGAAAAAATGCAGAAACCTCCGGGAGAGACTCGTGAGGGATCCCACTCCCAGGGATGGACAGAAGTGCAATGAGAGAGAGAGCTAAGGCACTGTATGACTGGTTGTTAGCGTAATTATACAAGTAGACTAATATAATATAATGCATTTCGTTGTTCAAGTACTCGTTACCGTGTTCAATGACAATAAATTTATATCTAATCTAATCTAATCTAATCTAATACATAATGGTTGTAATGGTGCGTTGAGTTTGGTGCTGAATCCAGGTCCTGCAGCTCCAGATCATGTTCCACGATCAGCTGCCACCACAGTCGATGGTCCATGGAAGTGGCTGCACCTGCTTCTGGAACAGTGGAGCACAAACACTCCGGAGAAGAGGTTGAATTAGTAAGGTGCATTAATAAGACATAGATATAATGATATGTAGATGGAAGGAGGGAAAGCAGACAGAGGAAGAGAAGGATAAGGTCTAAATGACAGTCTCGGCCTATGGCAGCATAACTCAAAGCTGATCAAAGATGGACCTCGACTAGCCCTAACTATAAGCTTTGTCAAAAAGTAAGGTTTTAAGTCTGCTCTTAAATACTGAGAGGGTGTCCTCCTTCACTGACTGAAGCTGGGATAGGATTCCATAGCAGAGAAGCTTGATAGCTGAAGGCTCTGGCTCCTAGTCTTGACTACTGTAACTCATTACTATCAGGCTGCAGCAGTAAGTCCTTAAAGAGCCTGCAGCTTGTTCAAAATGCTGCTGCACATGTATTGACCAGAACCAAGAGAAGAGAACATATCTCCCCCATATATATATATTTAAATATATATATATATATATATATATATATATATATACCCCATACCTGTCTCCCCCTCACTGTGTTTACTGGGTGATCTAACTTATATTGATATGGAAATAAATAAATCCTATGCGCTTCTTGTGGCCTTAAGCATCCCCAAGAAAGCAATTTTCATCAATTGGAAATCAAAAAAGAACCTAAACACAACACTATACAAAAACCTCCTGTTAGTATTTGGTCTCCTATAATTAACTTTATAACATAGGGATGCTGGGGGGTGGGATCTCGCTGCCTTGGTTCTGGGGCGGGTGGACAGGGGTGCGAGTCATTATGGGTCTCTGGTGGCCTGCTGGGCCGGGTGTCCGTGGCCTGGGGCCCTGGCGGACCGCGGGTCCTGCCCCTGGGCTGGCCTGTGGGGGGGTGGGGGGAGGCGGTCCGCCCTCGGTGTGGGGGCTCGGGGGGGGTGGTGGGCCGTGTTTCCCTGGGACTCCTCACTGGCGTGGGCAGATCCTGGGGCAATGATGGGGCTGGGTGTGGGGGTCAGTCGGGGAGCTGCCCCTCTGCCCTCCTCTGGGGGAGCTCTGCCGTAATTTCCTTAGCTACTCCCTCATCCCACCACATATTACCTTTCACGACAATAGGGCTTTGGGGGGCGCACGCTGCTGCCGCAAGTAGCTTGCCGGTTGCTCTGGGGGGGGGTGGCCGGCCGGCCTGGGTGGGCTGGGTTGGGTGGTGCCCTGGGTCCCGCCGGTGCGGGGTGGCCCCTTCGTGGGTGGCTCGGCGGTCCCTGGGGTGCCCTATCCACGGAGGAGGGGGAGCACAGGTGGTTTTTAATGCGGGTTATGGGGTCAGGGTGGGGGCATAGCCACTTATGGGGACCGGGGCGTGGGCTTTGCGGGGGCTGCGGTGGGGGTCGGCTCGCTCCCCTTGGGGCAGTGCGGTCACCCCCCGCGGGGTGAATCCACTGCTGGGGGTTTGGTCGGCTCTCTGGCCAGCGGGGCCCTGGGGCTGCGGGGTCGGTCTGTGCTGGGGTGAGTGTTTGGGGCTCTGGCCTCCGTCGTACCATGGCCCCGCATCTTGGGGGGGCTGTGGTCCTGCATCCTCCCGCTGGTCCTCCCTGGGTTTGGGCTCGTGGCTATCACCTAACTACACTTACACAATGTTTAGAATTGCCACATCAAAGCTCACATCTACTTGCCATTTTTTTTTCTCAGTTCTCCTGTGTAATATTGAAATAACCATAAAATTCTTTGCAGTAATTATTCCTAAGTCTATGTTATGATTTTTATAGTTGCTGCCACTATTGCTGACATCTCCCTGTCTCCTACTCTCCATCCAGTTCATCTAGGTACCCTGTGCTCCACTCATGTCAGACTGTTCTTAAATTTCAATTTAACATTTACTGACTGTACTTGAATAAATCTCAGGCGTGCTATGTAATTGTACATAATGTTATTGCTACAGTTATAGTTATTGTAGTTTTGGTTATTGTCGATACCATAGTTGTTGTTGTTACTGTTCTTGTTACTGTTGTTGTTGCCCTTTTGTCTCTCACCCCCAACCCCATCTCCATCTATCTTTCTCTCCCCTCCCCCTTTCCATTCCTTTCTCCCCCTATCCTGTATCTGTCAGTCCGGTAGCCCTGCCAAAGGTCAAAACCAATTGCAACAGATAGAGTATATCATACTCTTCCCTTGCAGAGTAAATCTGTTAAGGCACAACAAGGCACCCAGAGCTCTTATCACTGCATGCCTAAGTTGCTGAACAGGACACATTAAAAAAAAAAAAAAAACAACAACTAATCAGGCTCTTATAAAGGGAGGGGAGAACAGCCCACAACCGGCACATGCATGCACACACACACACGTCACTCTGTGACATCCACATGAATATTAAAGTCAACTACTATAATGACTTAGTTTGGGTTTGGGAGTAATTGATAAATTTGAGTTATAGATGGCTGCAACACCACTTCCACGACCAGAGCCACGGGGAATGTGAGTATTTATATGATTAGGAGGAGTGGATTAATTTAGGCTTACATATTCATCAGGATGCAGCCAGGTTTCAGTTAAAGACAGGAGATCAATGTTATGATCTGAGATTAATTTATTCACTAAAGCAGCCTTAGATGACAGTAATATTATGTTTAATAGTCCACATCTAATTATTTTGTTCTCTTGTGTTTTCATATGTTATGTTTACTTTTGTCAGATTTTCCTGTTTGTTTCCTCTGTTTATTTTCTGTTTGAACAATCTAGTGGGGCGGGGGGCATACACAGTCTCTATGGCATATGTGTCAAACACAAGGCCACATGTGGCCCGCCAAGTCATTTTATCTAGCCCGCGTGATAGTATTTATTTTCTTTAACTTTATTAGTTACATCGGCAAAGTTGAAATATACTCTTACACCTGAAAGAACCACTCCATTCACACAACCTTGCATGGGGAGGGACATAGCCCAAATAACCAATCAGAGGCTACGCAGGCCACGAGCAGTCTGACAAATCAGAGGTGAACTCCAGGTGCGTTTCCTGTTCCGGGTATCTTTGACTTCAGTCATGTGGGAGAGAGGCGCTACTTGCTAAGAGGACGGGAAAGACGACGAGAAATTTCTCAATTTAATCAATAAGATTACACACCACTGATCTCACCTACATGATCGTACACAATCGTCCCTTGGCTCCGATCGATCGGCCAGCAGTGGTATGAAATCTTATTGATTAATTTGAGTTTCTCGTTGCGCAAGAGCCGAAGGTGGTGCGCGCAGCTTTTGAACACAGAGCAACAGTGAGACACATGTCCATTGGAGTTGCTCTGACATGGTTTTGCCGTGTGTGCTGAGTGTGCTGAAGGAAGCGATGGTAGTATTAAAGCTTGTAGGAGAGAGCTGAGGGGCAAATAATGGTGACATGCTTGAATATGAGGCTACAGGCAGCACTGAGTGTATTGCATCTATTATCTTATGCCAATGTATAAATATTCAATAGAGAAGTTGTAGTTATTCTGTTGTTGCCAAATTAAAAGAAACTGTGACTGGGTTGAAAAAAGTTCTGAGTATAGTTAAAAGTTAAGGGTTAATATCATAACTTGTTTATAATATTTTGCTTTAGTTGCTTAAATAGTTTGATTCAAGTAATGTGGGTTTCAAACTGAACATTTATTTTTACATCTGTGCAAATGCATATGAAATATAAAGTTGTTAACATAATAAATACAGAAACAGTATAACATATTTAAACTACACCTTATTATATTTCACAATATAATAAGGTGTAGTTTAATTTATTTTAAATTACATTGCATTTTGTTACATTCATACTATTAATGTGGCCCATCGAGGGACAACCATTATGCTGATGTGGCCCTCGGTGAAAATGAGTTTGACACCCCTGCTCTATGGGATTGTTGGAGGGTGATAAATCCAAAGTCACCGCAGAGAGGTGTGTAAGACTACAACCCTGCCTCCTGGTCCCGCTTCTTATCTCTCATGGGAAGCTAATAAAATCTCTAATGCTATGAGAAAGGAGAGAGGTTCCAGCAAAAGTGGGATGGACGCCGCCTCTCCTGACGAGACCAGGTTTTCCCCAGAATGTTTGCCAATTGTTGACAAAGCCCACATCGTTAGCGGGACACCACCTCAACAGCCCGCGGTTGAAAAATAGGCAGGGGTCCAGAGAACGCTACGGAGTCCGACATTCTCTTTGCGTATTTACACACCGACTCCACATCAACCTTAATAACTTCCAACTGACGGAGTCGAGAGTTGTTGCTGCCTACGTGTTTTACAATCTTACGGTACTTACGTCTAGTGTTAGCCAGCAGCTTCAATTTAGATTCAATGTCTGGCCCCAGCCAAACAATCGACTATGGTCGCTGGTGTCGCTAATTTCACGTTTCTCAAAATAGAATCGCCAACGAGTGTGTTCCTCAGCGGGAGTGTCGCTGAGTGGAGAAAACCTATTGGAAACATGCGTTGGAGTGTCCCGATCAGCAGACTTAGCTTCAGCACTATACCTCCTTCGGACAGTCACCCAGCCATCCTGATTTCCTGGCTGCACGGGGGCTGTCGGGAGACTGCTAGCAGGGGCTAAGCTAGGTGGCTCCCCACTGACTACCGGGCCATGGCTAGCTACAGCTAACTTAGGTTCTAAGGTACGGAGCCGGGCTTCTAACGCACTAAGGCTTACCTCCATTACTGCCAATAAGCTACAGTTATTACATTTACTATTACTACTAAAGGTGGCAGAGGAATAACAGAACATGAGGCACTTGGATCAATAGCGCAACCTCGGATTATGTTTGTTTTCCTTGATTGCTGATGAGTAACAGGCAGCTGTAGCATTAGAGTGCCTTCTTACATATAATAGGTATTTCCAGGCTGGGTAAGTCTCTTCATGGTTGTTTGAGCACCACTTCCTTTCTAATTTTCTTGATGGCTGTTTTAGCTTGTGAGTGCCGGAATTATAACAAGAAGCTTGCTTATATTGTTTAAAGTCCTTCTTTTTATGGGGGCTACAGAGTCAAGTACTGCTCATAAAGATTCTATAGTACTAGTGACAAGATGGTCGATCTGGATGGAGCTAAAACCAGTGGTGGACTCTACTAGAGAGCTGTGGTAAAGACTTAAGCGTTAATGGAATCATTTAAATTATAAATTAATAACACTAAAATTTAGCCACAGCACTGTTTTTTTTTTTTAGCATATGGTGGGTTGTCGTGAGTGACTGATCTAGAGGATGCACAGATAAATGTGTAAGACTACATCTCTGCCTATTGGTTTCAACTCTGGTTTATCATTTTAGGGTAAAAAATTCTGTCAGACTCTTCGAACAGCTCCACCCAAAATGGGATGAATGCTATCTCTAGGTTTTCTCCAAAAAGTATTCCAATGATCTACACAGCCCACATCATTTGCAGGACATTACCTTGACTTCCAGCGGTTGAATGACAACTTGCTGCTAAACATGTCATCACCTAAGAATAATATGACCTGAATCTGAAACGAATGACAAAACTCTCTATAGATAGCCAAATCTTTAGCTACGTATGTTACGAGATGGTAACTGGACCCCAAAGCAGAGAACAGATACTCCAGAATTGAGTTTAGAAAAAATCAAGTGTCACTAAATGAATTTCCGTATGTTACTGAGCTGACGAGGCAGGCGTTGATTCTGCAGTTGATTCTGCAAGAAGATCAGGAATCACAGTTAATTCAAAGTCCAAAAACAAGAAACAAGGCACAAGGCTAAGAGCACTAAACAGCTAGATAGATACCGAATGACACAAAATTACCTGACAAAAGAAGTGTCGTTCAGACAGAAGTGTTGTTATATGGAGCGGTGATTAGTTGAAGAGAGTCAGGTGCGCCTCGTAAGATGACACAGGAGGATCCAGCCACACCGCCTGCCAAACACATGAAAGATTCAGAAGCCAGAGTGAGTAAAGTAACAAAATAACAATTTAATATCACTGAACAAAAGTACAACCAAAAGCGACTCGCACAGAGTGTAAACCAGGATGTACGTGGTGGCTTCACAAGAGGCAGAGCTGGCATTCCATTAAAGGAAGAGGCGACAAAACTACAAAAAGAAAAACACACGCAATAAGAATCAAAAATGTTCAAGGTAGCAAAAAACAGATAAAGCACTACAAAGCGTGCCTTGATACCATATGGAACGGAATACTTCAGCGTCGAAGTGCAGACAGCAGACTCCATTTAAAGAGGACTTGATTACACGATCAGGAACCGGTGTGCCTCACCAGGTTGACAACGAGCGACCAGCTCTGCCTCCAGCCACACACGCCCTGCAGAAAAGGAACAGCAGAGGGAACCAAAAACAACACAACAAACCAGATTTTCTTCGTGAAAATCTGAGCGTTGTGAAGGGGTGCGAATGCAGAGTCGATTAAGGGCAATGGGTACTTGTTCTTAATGGTAATGTGGTTTACTCCACGGAAGTCTATACATGGGCAGAGTGACTTATCCTTTTTGTCCATGAAGAAAAAACCAGAACCTAACGGGGAAGTAGATGGGCGGATAAGTCCTGCAGCGAGAGAGTCTGTAATATACTTCTCCATGGCAGAGTACTCTGACTGTGACAATTTATAACAGACCTGGGCAAATTACGGCCCGCGGGCCACATCCGGCCCTTTCTACGTCTCTGTCCGGCCCGCGTGAGGCCAATCATAAATTACAACATAAATTAAACAAATATCTGTGTCACGCTTACAATACAACTGTGCTGCTTTTATTTTGAAATTTGAAATTTTATTTTGAAAAGCGTTTACATTTACGTTTGTATTACCTCCGTATCGACGTATGTGCGTGCGTGTGTTGTGGGTGAAGGTGAACAGTGATAAGTGACGCTAGCCAGGTTAGCCTCAAGATTGGTAACGAATGCCATGTTTTCAACAACACATGGACTGCCAAGTATTTCTTTCTCAGAAATTAAAGGTAAAGCTTAATCTGTGGTACACTGGTCGTTTTGTTTAAGGATTTGAATTTGAATCGCCACTGTATGGATGAGAGCTGTGATGTAGGTGACACCACCCAGCTACTTGGTGTGACCCTCCGACACAATTCAGGTTTCTCATGTGGCCCCTTGTAAAAATTAATTGCCCACCCCTGATTTATAAAGACGGCTAGATGGAAGTTTGGCATCAGGTATAAAGTCTATGGCACAGTCAAATACGGGCGATGAGGTGGGAGTGAAAGGGCCTGGTCCTTACTGAAAACTGCACTTAGTTCATGATAATGTTCAGGAACAGAAGACAAATCAACAGCAACAGGTGTGGAAACTGGCGAGCGATCGGGCAAAGCAGAAAGTAAACTATGGGAATGACAGAAAGGGCTCCAATTAAGAACAGTTAGCTGGGTCCAGTCTATGTGGGGATTATGCAACCTAAGCCAAGGTAGACCGAAAACAATAGGGGCAGTCGGGGAAGCAATAACAAATAGACTAATTTTTTCCACATGATTACCAGAAACTCGGACTGAAAGTGGCTGAGTCTTGTTGGAAATGGTGTAAAGTGAACGACCATCTAAAGCAAAAACTTCCCGGACAGTAGATAAAAGGGTCAGGGGACTCTTATACTGGGAGACAAAACTAGAGTCAATAAAATTGTCATCTGCCCCATAATCAATCAGTACTTTGGTTGTTACTGAATCATGGTCCCAGGTAAGAACTCGAGCAGGATCTGTTGTGGAGGAGGAGATGTTGACAAAAGCTGGCTCACTTGCATCCCCCTCATGGCAAGTGAGCCCTTTCTTTTGGCGTCAGGGGACAGGAACTCAGGAGGTGATCTGACTGACCGCAGTACAGGCAGAGGTGGTTCTGGCGACGTAGTCGTTCTGATGGCGTCAGACGAATGCGTCCGAGCTGCATAGGTTCTGTTGTCATCTCCGTAGGTAGATCCGACCCCCCAGGACCAGAGACGGAGGTGAGAGGAGAGGCATGTTGTGGTTGTGGCACGGCTTTGACTGGGTTACAGGCCGAACTAGAACTGCGACAGGTATCACTATACTTTTCCCTATGACTCTCACTTAATCGTTTGTCCAGCCGTATGGCTAAAGAGATTAGCTCATCCAAAGTACTGGTCTCATCTCTAGCAGCCAATTCCTCTTTAATACGGCTATTCAAACCTCGCGTAAAGACACCCTGCAATGCACGCTCATTCCAACCGCTTTCAGCGGCGAGTATATGAAAATCAATAGAGTACTGTGCAACCGATGTGGTGCCTTGTCGAACGTTTAATAATTTCCTATCTACCTCCTTTCCTCAAAAAGGATGGTCAAAAACCTTCCTAAACTCTGCTGTGAATAACTGGTAATTTAAATAAATCTCAGGGTGGTTTGATTGAATCGCTAAAGCCCAGGCGGCCGCTTTACCAGAAAGAAGACTACACAAAAGGGCTATACAGGCTCTATCACTGTTGAAGGTATAAGGTTGCTGGTCGAAAACTAAGGAACAATGATAGAGAAACTCCCTACAATCACCTGTAGCCCCAGAGTATCTATTGGGCGCTGGAATATGAGGTTAACGATAAGAACACGAAGAATTGTAACCTGGACCTGAAACTGCAGCCGCAGCCGGCACACTGTGCTCAAGGGTTGGTGAAGAGAAGTCTGGAGCCGCAGCCCGAAGAGGATGATCGGCAGTCGGCGATTGTCCTCTGGTGGTGAGAGGACTGAGAAGCGTAAGACACTCGTCCAGCCTTGCCACACAGGCCGACAGGTTACTGAGTTGAGCGATCACGTCCTGGATCGCTGACTCATGTTGACCCACACGGTGTCGGTGGTACTTAAAAGCCGACTTAACCCACTCTGTATCTGCGGGATCCATATGGCCGAAGTATTCCGTTAAGGGTAAGAGTTCGGATCCAAAAGATTCAGAGGCCAGAGCAAGTAAAGTAACAAAATAACAATTTAATATCACTGAACAAAAGTATAACCAAAAGCGACTCGCACAGAGTGTAAACCAGGATGTGCTTCACAAGAGGCAGAGCTGGCATTCCATTAAAGGAAGAGGCGGCAAAACTACAAAAAGAAAAACACACGCAATAAGAATCAAAAATGTTCCAGGTAGCAAAAAAACAGATAAAGCACTAAAAAGTGTGCCTCGATACTGTGTGGAACGGGATACTTCGGCGTCAAAGTGCAGACAGCAGACTCGATTTAAATAGGGCTTGACTACACGATCAGGAACCGGTGTGCCTCATCAGGTTGACAACAAGCGACCAGCTCTGCCTCCAGCCACACACGCCCTGCAGAAAAGGAACAGCACAAAGGGAACCAAATACAACACAACAAACCATAAACAACAAGATTGGAGTAAAAGCAGTCATAATTTCTTCCAGGTGATTTTTATTTGTCTGTGCACATACAAGGTACAGGTGGATTGTGTTTCAAAAAATGTCACAAATGTCCCTTCCTTCAGGAAGCTAAATGCTGTTGGAGGCTTTAGCAAGTCAGGTGAGGTAGAATAAAGAGCAACTGTGTCTGCATTTCAAGCAGGTTATGGTACAAGACTGTCACTCAGGAGACAGGGCTTAAATGCAGATTTATTTATTGGCTCTGTTAAACTTTTATTTTTACCTTTTTCTTTATTTTCATATAAAATCTTTCTAGCCTCCAATTTGTCACAGTTCATCAGGCAACAAGCTATTCTGTTTGTCTGTTCTTTACAGACATATGGAGCTGATCTTTTTATTTTATATGTTATTTTATAACAGCTTGGTTTCTGAGCAAGCAACATCCAAATTCAAAGGAACATCTCCCTGTGGGACAATCTGCAGGATCTGGTGAACTGGCTCCCGCCCTGCCCTGCCAGTGTGTGTGTGTGTGTGTGTGTGCGTGTGTGTGTGTGTGTGTGTGTGTGTGTGTGTGTGTGTGGGAGCTGATCTTTTTATTTTATATGTTATTTTATAACAGCTTGGTTTCTGAGCAAGCAACATCCAAATTCAAAGGAACATCTCCCTGTGGGACAATCTGCACGATCTGGTGAACTGGCTCCCGCCCTGCCCTGCCAGTGTGTGTGTGTGTGTGTGTGTGCGTGTGTGTGTGTGTGTGTGTGTGTGTGTGTGTGTGTGTGTGTGCGCACGCACGTGCACATTTATGCTTTGGAGCCTCAATCTAGGACATACACACACACATCTTGTGATTGTCCCAGCTGCTGGTTATATATATACTGTAGGAGAGGCATTTGTGAGCCTACAACAGTACAATGTCTACAATGTTGTTTTAAATTGTTACAATATTTAACATGTGTTAATTTTCACTCAATATTATTTTAGTATCACAATTCCATATTATTTAATCTACGCCATGAACTAACTGCACAACTCTAGTAGGTTGTGTTATACTCTGGTAGTTTACTTGTTATTCAGTTGCTAAAAATGAGACAAAGCACACAAATATTTTGTTTTCAGTTGTAAAATAGTGTGATCTATTTGTCTTGCTTGATATTAAAACTTTCTGTTGCTCTTTGTTTAAAAAAACGGCATAATATTATCTAAACTTTCTTCTCATCTCCTTGAGCACATTTTCCAAATCTTCATTTAGTGTTAAGAAATCCTTTGGAAACACTTTTTTCCTTACTTAGTTCAGTTTAGTTTTAGAAATTGGTATCGTATAAAATGTATGTATAACACCACTTAAGAAAACTACCACTGAAAAAATACACAGTATTTGTTTAGCTGCATATGTTCTGCTAAAGGTTATTACAAATTTGGAAAATCATCTCTCAGTTGCCTTTAGTTTGTTGTTCACTGGTCTTAGTGTGCTTTTTTGGTCAGTCTCTGTTTCCACTTCTGGACAGGATTCTCTGTTACAGTATATGGAAATTACATTTAGTTGTTTCTCACCTGGTAAAATGACACAAAATCTAACACATTTATTTATCTTTTGAATGTTTCTTTGGACTGAATCAATTAATGAGTGCCACTATCAGTGTTTGACTTAAAGATAGACATGAATCAGTGCTGAATATTCTTGCATTTGAATTAAATGTATTAATTTGCAAAACCTACTAATTTAATTCACAATCCATATTTAGAAGAATATGATCCTTACAGTCTTCTTGCTTGGACTAGTCATGTTTTCTGTTGGTCAACTATTACCTATAATCCAGATTGCAGTGATATGCTTTGGCTCTTTCAGTACCATTCCAGGTGACTAATGAACCCTTTCCTCTACAGCAATATGAACTCTGGACATCATTGAAAATCTGCTGTTGGCCACCAATCATATACTACTCACCACAACCTGTGATAATAAATTGTGTTATTATCAAGTGAAACTTTACAAATGAAAGGGGATAACAAGTCTATGGGAAGGAGCTGCATCCTCCTCCTGCTCATAAATGCTGACAGCACCATTCCTGAGCATAAGGCAGTGGTGTCTGCAGAGTGATTGATGCCAGTTGTCTGCTCTGCTTGTGTGTTTAAGATTGCTGCTTTCACTGGAGCCTAACCTCAGTGCCCCTGCCCAGTCTGACCCTGACCTAAGCAGCTGGTTTCCAATAAGAGGGAGCTGCCCGCAACAACTTTATGTCATCATCTCTGGTTCTGTCTACATGTGTTTCAGTCTGGGGATGGAGGTCTTGCTTAGAATATATCTATATTTGTCAACAGGTTGTCCGAGTCTGAGTACGTAATCATTACGAGTCCTTATGAATCAGTATGAGTATGTAATTATAATTGTGCTTATTTATCTTTTCAATGCTGCTCTGTGTGACTCATATTTTATTATGGATGCTGAGGTCACAAGTGTGAATTTAGACATTAGATAAGGGGCACAATTTCAGGCAGTGTCATTGGACACTGTTGTATCCTATTGCAGTTTCCAGTTCCTGTTGCAGCTCTTAACTGTAGGGTTTTGCCAAAAAAAAAAAAAAACAAACAAAAAAAGAAACAGATGAGGACAGAGCAGAGGCTTCAAGGCCAGGCACAGCAGCTGGAAGTCTCACTGTCACTCATGTATTTTTACTATAACTTGACTGAACTTTATATTCATCAGTGTGTAGTGTAATTTAATCAGTAGTGTATTGTATTATTTCTTGATATTGGTAAATATTATTTGGCCAAATATATCTTCTCAAATAAAACTCTATGTTCAACATCAGTGACAAGTTTGTGCTGTGTTTGGGTTGTTCGGAAATACATTGTAGACATGTTTTTTCTGCATGTGTTAATCATTGTCAGCTATTGACCTCCCATAAAAGATAAACAGAGACCACAGATATAACCAGAGGGGTTTGGAGGGCCAGTCTGTCCCACACAGAAGATAGGGCCACAAAAAGTTACCCATATTCATTGCAACTATAGCTTGTTTTTAGCAAGAGGTACATCTCAATAAATTAGAATATGGTCTAACTTATATAATATGGACTTTTAGGGACATAATTCAAATGTTATATCTCAGTCCTGGCACTTGCTTCTATGCCTACCAACAAGCTTTACTAGCCGCTGCAAACGGATTTGTCTGTCAGTGGGGCTCACAGAGAACCGGCAAACTAAAATTTTGGCATCAGAGCTGAGTTGTAATTTCAGCTGGCATCCTGGGGTGGCAGACGCTGACCCAAACACTCATCCTCCGGCACTGATTAATATGCCTTATACCCAAGTTGTTTTTGGATTATTTCTACTATAGTCAAACCAAAACTTTCTTCTATTTTTGTCATGGGTTGAGCCACATCATGAGTATGTTTAGTCTGACTCATCATTACCTGAGGAGATGGAGACAGGGAGATGAGTGGTATAACGCTCTGTAGTGTTTAAAAGTATGAAACCCATTGCTGAGGCTGATGCATGCTTTATATAGACATTGTGAAATTTCTCATTCTTGATTGATTTGAGGGACAGGTGGATATTTGTGTTTCTAGCGCCCAACTAAATAGTGAGGTTGGTCTGCAAAAATTTAGGAAAGCACCACATTTTCCACACTGGGAAATGCTCTGAAAGCCAGGGAGAATACATCGCAGCCACTGAAGAGCCCTGTGTGCTGCTGTGTGAACTGAGGGTTTCATCAGTGCAGCCAGAGACTGGAAAAAGACCACAGATAATCAAAGAGTGTGAGGGGACTGAGTTTACTTAACCTGAGCCAACTTGTGTGAGGGTGATATGCATGTTGATAGACACAGTTGCTTTTTCAGACTTCTTAGAAATGCAAATATAGCTTAGCTCCAGGTTGCCCATCAGAGTTGATGGAGACACCTGGAAACCCTTTTATAGTTTGCTGTTGAAGATGAGACTTTCTCATTGATCAGTATCACTGGTCAACAAAAAATGTTTTGCTACTGAAACTGAAATTCCAGCTGACATATATCTGAATCCAAATCAGAATTCAGAATTTGCCCTGCATGTCAGGATTTGGAGTTACAGATATGGTTGATTATTATGAAGCAGGTTCACAGTGGGACACCATGGAAAAAGGTTTAGGGTATTTGTCTTAATTAAAAATTATCTAATATTATTGAACTGGGTTGGATGTTGTCCTATCTGCAAAACTTTGCACCAGCTGGGCATCACAAATTGCATGTTTCTGAAAAAACTGACCATGCATACTTTAAATCTTGAGGTGCTGGACAAATTCTGATTTCAGATTTGTGATTTAGTCTAGAACAAGGGTTGGCAACCCACGGCTCTGGAGCCGCATGCTGCTCTTTCATCCTTATACTGCGGCTCCGCGTGGCTTGGGAAAATAAATAATTTAACTGAAGTGTATTTTATTTGTGTTAGAGTCCTGTCAATCTTTGGATCCACATATGTATGTGAGCAGGTATTCTCCACCATGAACTACATTAAAAACAAACGCCGCTCACGCCTCACAGACGACAGCTTACAGTCCTGCGTAAAGGTGAAAGTGACTTTGTACAGCCCCAATTTGCAGACGCTGTGCGCAGAGGTTGAGGAGGAGAAGTCCCATTAACCAGGTAAAATAAATATTTATGCAGATATTTTGCATATATTTATTTTTCATTGTTTAGTGACACAGTGCTTTTTTTCCCAATTTATTTTTTTAATTCAGGCTCAAGGCTCCGCTACATGCTCTGAAAGCCCAAAGACGATATAAGGATGATGGCTCACGGCATTTTTTTGCTCTTGTTTGCTACATGGATAATTTAAGCTCTGCTTTTTAATTCATTTGAAAGAGACCTTCAACTCGGCATATTGCTTTTTTGTTGTTATTATTTTTTCAAGAATTCAAAATGTTCAAAATGTGTTCATTACACAAATAAAATTTAATTTTCTCTGTAGCACTTCATGCATTTCATAAGCAACACATTATAGTTGTTTATACGAAGTGTAAAGGATTCGTCATGCTTCAGGTCGTCAATCTGGAAACTCAGTCTCAAAAGCTGAGAGATCATTTTTGTCATACGGTTCGGACGGGCTGCCGCGCCCGTCTGCTACATATTCTTGTTACGAGCGAAGCCTTTTTGGCTTCTGGCCTTTGATAGTGAGCGAGTTTTTGACTTTTATTGTAGCGGCAAAGTTCGTTCAATTAAATTTTATTGTCCCAATTTTAAAGCTCTTCAGTTACAACACATGCCACTACTATTGTACAGCCTTCTAGCATTAAGCTTGACAACGATGAGAATCCAAGGTCTTTCCTGATTCTTCTGATGTCTGGTGTGAGTCGTTCCGGTGGGACGTTGCTGACGATTTCTATATCTCCAGTTGTCGCTGATTCCTATTTCTGTGAATCACTCTGGTAGATCTGGGGTTGATCGCGTGGATCGAGTCTCAGGTTAGTCCCGGGTCAGACTCCGGTTAGTCTCTGCTCTCACAGGTTGACCGCTGGTTTAATCGCGTCAAAAACTGTCTTGCTCTGTAGGCCGACAATTCTCTTTTCTCCTTCAGTTCGTGTGTTCTCTCTTCTTGTCATCAAGCAAAAGTGAGGCGTACAGCTCATAGTGGCCCGATACCTCACACGTATACATCGTGCATCTGGCTGTGTACTATGTATGAGGTCATCACGGCCCCAAAGGCGGTGTTGTACGTTAAAGCATTTCTAGCCATGTTGTCATCGTCAAAGGAAACCCATCGGTTTGGTCAATATGGCTCCTACACCACATATGTATGTGAGCAGGTATTCTCCACCATGAACTACATTAAAAACAAACGCCGCTCACGCCTCACAGACGACAGCTTACAGTCCTGCGTAAAGGTGAAAGTGACTTTGTACAGCCCCAATTTGCAGACGCTGTGCGCAGAGGTTGAGGAGGAGAAGTCCCATTAACCAGGTAAAATAAATATTTATGCAGATATTTTGCATATATTTATTTTTCATTGTTTAGTGACACAGTGCTTTTTTTCCCAATTTATTTTTTTAATTCAGGCTCAAGGCTCCGCTACATGCTCTGAAAGCCCAAAGACGATATAAGGATGATGGCTCACGGCATTTTTTTGCTCTTGTTTGCTACATGGATAATTTAAGCTCTGCTTTTTAATTCATTTGAAAGAGACCTTCAACTCGGCATATTGCTTTTTTGTTGTTATTATTTTTTCAAGAATTCAAAATGTTCAAAATGTGTTCATTACACAAATAAAATTTAATTTTCTCTGTAGCACTTCATGCATTTCATAAGCAACACATTATAGTTGTTTATACGAAGTGTAAAGGTAAGAAAAAGCAATTTACTGTATACAGTGTTATCTTCATTTTAGATATCAAAAAGTATTTGCGGCTCCCAATATTTTTCTTTTCTGTGGGTCCAAATGGCTCTTTGGGTGTTAAAGGTTGCCGACCCCTGGTCTAGAACATATGGGTTCTCTTCAGTAGCAAAATCTTTGTTGTCCGGTGTACATTGCACTATTGCACATCAGTATAATCAGGAGCTGGCACTGACAAGAGAGCCAGAATCTCATGGATGGCATTTGTCAAAAAATTATGCCTTAGGTAGCAAGAAGGGCATTAGACTAAACTTCTGCTTTTAAGACTTACTTTTGAAGCTAAATGTATGAGCCAATCTTACCAAATAACCAGTAGTGTAGAATAAATTTACAAAAATGGTAAACTGAACCTTCTCGGTTAAGACCTGATTTTCCACTAAGCTCAGTGTCTTTGTGCAAAGTTCCTGCTTCAGTATTTCTGGGTATTAAATTAATCCAAATCTCAGCTGTTTGAACCACATCCTCTCCCTGTGTGTAATATATAGAGACAACATGATGTTTAAGAACACACTCTGACGCACTAAGCAGATACCGAGTTTAGGACTCTCTTGTACTCTATCATAGTAACATCTGCATAAATGTGCACACATGTTTTCCCACTCACCAATATGTGGATCATGTGACCTGTATGGTACAGGTGTTATGGCCTTAAGTATAATTTAATCATGCAACATTTCTTTCTTTTTTTATTGCTTCATACTTTTAGCTTGCAGTCTTATGTCAGAATAGTAATAGGCTTAATTTGATCAGTTAGGAGGGAAATTATGTTGCTTTGTGTTGTCTCCCAGGGCTACGCAGTGGTTGTATGATGTCATACTGTGCAGCTGCAGGGTCAAGTCCCACAATCCATCATCTTTTACTTTTCACCGGTGAAAGCTGAAAATTTTAGATTTTAGTTTTCTATGAGATTTGTCTATCATTGCAATTGCTTTTGTTGTTTTGGAATTATTGACCTCTAAAAGTGCCACACACACACACACACACACGCGCGCACACACACACACACACACGCACACACACACACACACACACACAGACTTCAATCATTTTTTTTCCGACCACACTAACTCAGTGGTGCAAAGGCTTTTCCAAATTTACATATGTAGAAACATAATTGTAAAGTCTATAGCCAGATATTCCCCATGTGATTGCTTTTATTTTTTTATAAATATTAATGAAGTTTGGCAAAACGTCAGGCAGGAAGACTGTCTGCATGTGCCTTCTAACTAACACAATTCCTGCTATCGCTTAGGTCCACCTGCTCATTCTTGTTTTCATCCAATCACAACTATAGAAGCTTGCTCTTACAGCTAAGCTGTCAAACTTTTAAATCCTGTCTCTGCTCTCTGCTTGTGAGTTTTTTTTTCCCAATTTATTCACTCCCATAGTTTCGTCTGATTGAAATATTACCTTTGTTTGACTCCTCTGCACATATACTTTTTGACTTCTTCATTAATGCAGCAACAACAACTTCAAGTGGATATTAGAATTCTGAAAGAAGCTGTGATCACAATAAATAAACACAAAAATGTGCTGATGCATTCACAAACTTTTGTGAGATGTATTTACCTTAAGAAATATGTGCATGAAAAATAAATGAAAGAAAATAAATGTTTTTCTATGCACTTGTCTTTAAGAAGGGACAGATTGTTTTTTTGGGGGGGATTTTTTTTTGGTTGAGAGGTCAAGATGGCTTGCGGGGTGGTTAGGCTTCCTTGGGTGCACAGTCTTAGATCCCAGTCAGTGCACTCAAAAGACGCTTGTCAGGTTTTGCTGATTCAGTCTTTATTTTAATGATGTTTTTAATAATGTTTCCATTTGGATTGATCTTCCCTAATTGACATGCTGTTTTTCTTCGTTATTTTAATAAGAGGACTGAAGAAAGTGCAAGTTGTCCCGACAACAACACCCACACACTCACACTTATTTGCACATTGTGTATATTGTGTACTGTTGTGTACACTGTATATTGTGTGTGTGTGTGTTGTGCACACACTTTTTTATTCTCCTTTTTTTTTTTTTTGTACTTTGATTTTGTATATATTATGACACGGCAGTTGCACAGAAAATTTCACCAGACATGTCTAATAAAAACAATCTTGAATCTTGAATCTTGAATCTTGAAGTTGGTGTGTGAGGGTCAAGGCTCCTGATCACAGTGGCAAAATTATGCTGTTTTGTACATCTTACTCCATATTTAAACCAGCGTGGTTAAAAAGTGCCCTGAATAGCTACAGTTGTGCATCATTAGCTCCTCTCCAGGCTCAGTTTGTGCAACTGTGGAGGAGGGAAATATCTCATATCTCAACTTGTTAAAGCTTCTAGGGGCACCATGGATTAGAATGAGCTTTGCAGTGAGAAAACAAAGGTTTCCCACTGGGCTGCATAACTGAAACATTTTACTGTAACTGTGCTCACAATGGCTCCTACTTGTCATTGTCATCAGGTGGAGAAACAGCACATTGAGTTCAATTATCAAAAGATCACAGATAAAAAAGAAGTTACTAAAGTCTGCAAAACAGACATCTAGAGAAGATGCAAACTTCACACAGAAAGACTCCTGGCTAAGATTTGAAACAGGGGCCTTCTTGCTGTGAGCCACAAGCTCCAACCCCAGCGCCACCATGCTGCCCCTAATCTATCTATAATTTTGGAAATTAAAACTATGTAGAAACATTTAATACAAAATGATTAAAGAAAAATACCAAGATCGAAAATGAAAAAATAAAAATAGCCGAGTTGATCAAACTCACATAATTTTTCCTTTTGTGCACATACAGGTGCATCTCAATAAATTTGTGGTAAAATTAATTTATTTTAGTACTGTAATTCAATTCAAAAAGTGAAACTCTCATATATTATAGATTCATTGAACACAAAGTGAAAGTTTTCAAGCCTTTATTTGTTATAATTTTGATCATCATCAATCATGACTTACAGCTCATGAAAACACCGGACTTCAATATTGTAGATTCATTGTGTTACACTGTGAATCTATAATATCTACATATATCATATAGCTATGCAATATGAGAGTTTCACTTTTTGAATTGAATTACTGGAATTAATTAACTTTAGCATATTATTCTAATTTATTCAGGTGCATCTGTATACCCATAGATTCTATTTACAGAAGCCATATGCAGTACAGTAGTTGTGGGGGTGAATAGGAAAACTCTATTGGCCATACAGATCATTATAGCATTGCCCACCACACTGATCACTGGAGCTGCACCATCTACCCTGGAGACTCAGCCACACACTCCCCATTCACCCCAGCTCTATTCAGGCATTCAGCACATCAACAGACCATTGACACAAAATTACTTGAGGGAGACTAAGTCTCAACTCCTCAATCGAAAATGGAAGCATGAAGCTCTGTTTCAGATTTTCAACCAGGAGTTTAAACTAGCCATTAATGAACTGCAATCACTGCAGCTGACCCCGATGTGGAATATCTAGATCAAAAAGTCTGCTGACTGAGCTGCTGTGTAAGAATAAAAGCAACTTACCTCCCGAAAATGATCAGTATACAAGCAAGGCCTTGTGCTCTACTGATGGTATGGAGGTACTGTGAGTTTTGTTTCTGCCGTGTGCTTCTTTGGATATTTTTTATTTTCTGCCTGTCCTGACTTTTGTGAAAGTTCAGTGATTTCTTTTTTTTTTTAAACAGAGAAACCTTTTATTTTTGGACTTTGTTTGGACATTGTCTGCTTATTATATGCCTCCAATTTTTACCTTAGTTGTCTGCCCTTCCTTTCTTGTGGTAGTATATTGACAATAGATTTTTGTTCCCATGTGTTTTTGTGGAATTAAAAACTAAAAGAACGCGTCTGGGCCTACTTTTCCTTCTAAAACATGACACCTCAGGTCACAGTGCCACTGGTTTTGAGTGACTGGCTCAAAACTCATGTCTGTCCCGGTCCGTTGGACGATATAAGAAAATTGTGCCATTTTCTCATTTTCATAGAGCAATTTAAGCTCTTTGCACTTCGCACGCTTTTGGACAATACATTTTCTGCCTGCATTTTTCTATTTTGATACTTTTAAAGGACTTTTGCCTGCCGTAAAGAGGATACCATTTTCTGTGTGACCGAGGTGAGTTGTTTTCTCTATTAAGTACTACTAATTAGAAACTTTTCTAGTTTGAAACTTGTGAATAGTGATCATTTGATAATTGCAGCATTGTGTTAGAGTAGCTCTCTACTTGTGTGTTTGCTTATGGCTCGCATTACGCCACAGGATTTATCTGTTTTTTGCTTCCTACTGCATCGCAGGAGACCAAGGGATACGACTCGAGTGTAAAAATGGTCAGAGTTCTCCTTTAAAGAGGCAGACTCTGTGGACATTCCAGTGGGAATCCTCTGCTATGAGGACAACAGAGCTGCAAGCTCAGCATCACCACAACTACACCCTCAAGAGTGGGGATCATCCTAGAGGGCAGCCTTGTAATGGAAACGCTCATGAGCCTACCTCAAGCAATGTGTTTCTTGTTTGGCCTTACCTATTCTCTCCATCTGCAGTACCCAAAGTGCTTGAAAAATGCTTTCTCAGTGAGAAATGTGAAAAATTAAAAATTGTGAAAAATGGTCAAAATATCAATATGGTTTAACCATAAAAAATTGATTCCAAAAAATTAAAAAAAATGTGAAAAACTCTGAAAAACACCTAAAGACAAGGCACCTGCTGACCGGCACCTCCAGGCAGCTCTTCCGCCTCTGAAAAATCGTGGCATTCAGATTCTTCCGTATGTGGACAAGTGGCTCATATGCTCCACGACCCACAGACCTAGCTGGGTCTTACTGTGAATTTTGCAGTGAGCTGTTTTAGTTCCCAGTCAGCAAGCTGTGTTCATTGGGATCGTCCTCAACTCAGGGATGATGAGGGCCTCTCCCTCCCCACAAAGGGTGGACATTCTCAACCTTGTCTCACGTGTGCAGAGAGGCACAAGACTGACATATGGTATGTTTCTTTTTTTTTTTTATGTGTCCTGTTCGGCAGATTAGGCACGCAGTGATAAGAGCTCTGGATGCCTTGTTGTGCCTTAACAGATTTACTCTTCAGGGGAAGAGTATGATATACTCTTCCTGTTGCAATTGGTTTTGACCTTTATTGGCAGGGCTACTGGACTGACAGATACAGGATAGGGGGAGAAAGGAATGGAAAGGGGGAGGGGAGAGAAAGATACATGGAGATGGGGTTGGGGGTGAGAGACAAAAGGGCACCAACAACAACAGTAAGAAGAACGGTAACAATAACTATGATAACGACAATAACCAAAACTACAATAACTATAACTGTAGCAATAGCATTATGTACAATTACATAGCACGTCTGAGATTTATTCAAGTACAGTCAGTAAATGTTAAATTGAAATTTAAGAACAGTCTGACATGAGTGGCGCACAGGGTACCTAGATGAACCGGATGGAGAGTAGGAGACAGGGAGATGTCAGCAATAGTGGCAGTAACAGTCACAGCAATTATAACAGCAACTATAACAATCATACCATAGACTTAGCAATAATTACTGCAAAGGATTTTATGGTTATTTCAATATTACACAGGAGAACTGAGAAAACAAAATGGCAAGTAGATGTGTGCTTTGATGTGGCAATTCTAAACATTGTGTATGTGTAGTTAGGTGTCAGTTGGGCGCACTGTGTGTGTGTGTGTGTGTGTGTGTGTGTGTGTGTGTGTGTGTGACGATATGGTTGCATGTAGGGGTGCATGTGTAGGTGTATTTGGTTAGATGTATGTGTCTGTGGTGCAACCCACGAGGGAACGGGCCACGCCGGGCCCCAGGACCCGCCAACACGCAGCGGCCCCATCGCCAGAGGCTCGAGAGACCCCAGAGCACCCAACCACGTGATTGAGGGAGAGCTCACCTCCCATCCCCCATTATTGGGGTGCGCGGCCCCACGGAGGACCGCAGCGGGCACCAACCCGCACCCAACCCGCACCCAACCAGGAGAGCCCGGC
Source organism: Trinectes maculatus (assembly GCA_016785345.1). Lineage (NCBI taxonomy): Eukaryota > Metazoa > Chordata > Actinopteri > Pleuronectiformes > Achiridae > Trinectes > Trinectes maculatus. The sequence goes on from JAFBJQ010001504.1 coordinate 31,252, forward strand.
CCCCACCAGCGGGCGGCCCCCACCAGGAGCAGGCACGGACCCCCAGCCACCAAGGACCCCAAACCCAGGATCTGTCCACACCAGTGAGGAGGCCCAGGGAAACCTCGGCCACCACCCCCCAGAGCCCTGAATTATGGATTTTAGTTGATGGTGTTTCTAGAATTTTATTTTTGGTAATGTCATGTAGTGCGACCACCACCTCCCCCTCCCTTTGGGGAGGTGGTGCCGAAGAGGCATAAGAGTCGGGCTTTGGACCCAGAGGTCGCCGGTTCGATTCCCAGCTCGGCCGAACATTTGGGTGATGCGCCACCATCCTGGACCAGGTCTAACAAGCCTGGGTACGTGATGTTGCCGGTTTGCATCCCGGATTGGCTGGAAATTGGGAGAGGCGCCACCATCTGTCCACCACCTTGGGCCCTTGAGCAAGGCCCTTAACCCCCTGAACTGCTGGCCCTCTGCTCCGCATGTGTGTGTGCTGTGTGTGATGTACTCCTGTCTATTCACAAGAAATGTACTCATATATGTGTGGATTGGGTAAAAATGCAGAGAAGAATTTCCCCATTGTGTGGATAAAATAAAGTATCTCTTCTTCTTCTTCAGATTGTCAAAGGACATGAAGTTATTACCTTGGATAATGTGCTCCAGGTGTTTTATTCCTTTATTGTACCATGATGTGAAGTTTATTGTCTTTTTATTTTTGTCATGATTGTTCCAGATGGGTGTGAGCTTGCATGGGATATGTGAAGGAGACCCGTTTATTTTAAGGAATTCCACCAAGCTGTCAGAGAAGTGCTAATGTTGATATTCTTGTAGCAGCTATGTCGTCTGATAGTGGGGCTAATAAATAACAAATCGGCAATTTGGATGTCATTGCAGAATGTTTGCTCAACGTCTATCCAAGTTTGATCTAAGGGAGTTTGTTTAGTCCATTTTATAAGATATTGTAGCCTGTTGGCGAGGTAATAATGATAGAAGTTTGGTACCTCATGACCACAACAATCCTTAGCCTTTTGTAGAGTTTTTAGGCTTATCCGTGATGGTTTTGTTTTCCATAGGAATTTAGAGATATTGCAATTTAGTGATTTAAACCAGGTGGAGGGCAGCTGTGTTGGGATCATCGAGAAGATGTAATTAATTTTTGGCAGGATCATCATTTTAATTGTTGACACTCCTCCTAAAAGTGATAGGGGTATTGTTCTAATGAGGGGTGTGTGATTTAGGCGCAACAATTCCGACAGCTTAGCGGGAATGTTAATCCCTAAGTATTTGATGTTTCCTGTCTGCAGCGGAACGCTCGGGGTGCTCTGATAGTCTGTGATAATAGGCAGGATAATCAATATGTTCCTATTAATAGAGTAGTCTGAGATGGATGAGAATTTATTGTGTTATCATTTCAGAGAGGGAAGTCTGTGTATCTTGGAGGAAAAGTAATACGTCATCCGCATAAAGACTTATCTTATGGTTTACTTTTGCTGTTTGAATTCCTTTAATTTTACTGTTTTGTCAAATTGCGGCTGCCAGTGGTTCTATTAATAGGGCGAAAAGGGATGGAGAAAGTGGACAGCCCTGTCGAGTGCCCCTTTGAAGTTTAAATTGTTGAGAGGTTCAATCATCTGTAATGACACGGGCACTAGGTGTACTGTATAATATTTGGATGCAGGATAGGAAGTGAATTCCAAATCCAAATTTCTTTAATGCCGCCCAGAGAAATTTCCAATTTACCCTATCAAATGTCTTTTCCGTGTCTAATGAGACAATTAAGACAATTATGGCTTCTTTATTTTTTTATGTTGCAGTAGTCTATTAAGTTAAGCCGTCCGTGTGTGTTGTTAGTGGATTGTCGGCCCTTTATGAATCCGGTTTGGTCAGGATGTACTATGTGTGGTGTTATTTTTTCCAGTCTTCTGGCCAGTGCTTTGCAGATGATTTTAAGATCTGCGTTTATAAGTGATATTGGGCGATAGCTGGATGGCAGTATAGGATCTTTATCCGGTTTGAGAAGGAGACTGCACATATCATACTGGTTGGTAATATGGCAGTTTCCTTAATTTCAGTGACCATTCTATGGAATATTGGTCCAAGTATTGACCAAAATTCTTTATAGAATTCTACCGGAAAGCCATCTGGCCCTGGAGCTTTATTGTTGGGCATATGCTTAAGTGCCTCTTGAAGTTCCGTTATTGAGATGGATGAATCAAGTGCCTGGGTCTGTTCTTTGTTTAGTTTTGGTAGATCAACAGTGCTCAGGAAAGATTCAATGTTAGAATCAGACGGATTGGTTTGTGATGAGTATAGTTGTTTATAGAATTCTCTAAAAGCATTATTTATTTCCTCTTGATTGTGAGTTATTTTTCCAGAGGAGTCTTTCACTGAGGAGATAGTTGCCTTTTCTTTATTTCGTTTTAGTTGTTTTCTAGGAGTTTACTAGATTTGTTGCTATGTTCAAAGTTTTCCAAACGTAATCTCTGTAGTTGAAATTGTGTTTTAATATTAAGTAGATCATTTAGTTTTAATTTTAATTTTCTTAATTCACTCAGCAAGTGTTCTTCTTGGGAGGCAGCGTGGGCCTCCAAGACTTTTATTCGTAGTTCTAATTCCATTTCAAGTTCTTTTTCCTTTTTTTTCTTGTGTGACGAGTAAGAGATGATTTTACCTCGCATGACTGCTTTTGCTGTCTCCCAGACAACACAGGCTGATATGTCAGGTGTATTGTTTGTGTCATAAAATATTGTCCATTCTGTTTCAAAGAATTTAATGAAGTCTACATCTTTCAGCAATGAAATTTCCAGTGCCTGAAGGGTTGTGTGACTTTTTTCATGGTGAGTGTTATGGTGACAGGTGCATGGTCGCTGATGGTGATAGGGTGGATCTGTGTGTCGATGATATCCTTCATAAGTGAGTTACTTGTTAAGAAGTAATCTAAACGGGAGTAGGAGTGGAGGACTGGAGAGAAGAAGGTAAATTGTTTGAGTGTGGGGTGATAGGAGCGCCAAGCATCGCAAAGACCAAAATCATTCATGTATTGTTTTATTATATCAACTGACTGCCAATTTCGTTGGTTTCCTGCTCTACTGCGTCTGTCCACCTCTGGATTAAGTGTCAAGTTGAAGTCCCCCCCCCCCACTATTAGTGTGTTATCAGAGTGTTTTTCCAGTGCCCCGAAGAAGTTATGGAAAAGGGAGGGGTCGTCAACATTTGGACCATATAGATTCGCAATGCAAATCTCTGTGTTGTTTGTGGTTATATTGAGTATTATGAACCTTCCTTCTGGATCTATAACAGTACTGCTACATGTAAAGTGTATTTTTTTGTTAATTAGAACTGCTATGCCTCTCTGTTTAGTTATAGCTAGCAAAGTATGTGTGTGGGAATTGTGGTGTGCTGAGTTTATGTTGTCCTTCCTTGGATATGTGAGTTTCTTGTAATAAGACAATGTCTGCTTGTATGCTGTTTAAGCGCTCTGAAATTTTTTGCCTTTTTTCCAGTGAACCCATTCCACGCACATTCCAAGTGACAAACTTTAGTGTGTTCATACTAGATCTGGGTTTGTGAGTGTGGTATCCAGTTTGAATAACCGAAGATGTGTGTGTGTGTGTGTGTGCGTGTGCGTGTGTGTGTGTGCGCGTGTGTGTGTGTGTGCGTGTGTGTGTGTGTGCGTATGCGTGCATGTATGCATGTGTGTATATATCTATGTGTATATATGTATGTATTTCTGTGTATGTGTGTGTGTGTGTGTGTGTGCGAGTGTGCATATATATGTATGTGCATGTATGTATGTATGCATGTATGTATGTATGTATGTATGTACTGCATGCATGTATACGTGCATGCCTGTGTATGCACATATGTGAGTGGGTGAGAAGGTGCGCCCATGTTAATTGTGTGTAGTTGCCTTTGTATGTGGTGGATGTGGTTTTATAGATTATACACCTGTCCAGAATGGTTTTTGAGCAGAATAGTTTTGGGGGATTGCAAAAACATGTAGCAATTAATACAACAGTGACAACAAGTGCAACAACAACATTCACAAAAACAACAGGGACAGTAAAAAAAGATACTGAGATGATGGAGGGTGACATTTCCTTTACCAGAGTTAACTCCTTCCTTAGTGCGAGTTATATATATTAAGAGAGAGTTGTTCATATGAGCATGTATACATCCACACACATATACGCATATACACACATATATATATATATGTACACATATATACATACAGACGCACACACAACTGCATACACACACACACACGCACCTGCACACACACATCCACACACACACACACACCCATATACGTGTACCCATATATATTACCTTGAGTTTATAGATTTAATTGTTTGTGTTAACCGTTAGTGTGTTTACCTGACGGGGCGCAGTGATGATGATGACGATGGCGGTCATACCGTGCCTAGTAGAGCCATGGGGTGATTTTCGGGTCTCTGAAGAGTTGTCCGTTTACATAGAGTTTGTCCACGGTGATGACACCTCGGGCTTTTTCTTCGATGAACGTCCTTCTTAGGGGAAACAGGCGTCTATGACGGTCCAGGATCTCTTTTGGGAACTGGTCGTTGGCGCTGAAGTCCGTTCCGCACAGCTCCCATCCTCGGCTTTTCACCAGTTCCTTCTGCTTTAAGTGTTCGAATTTGGCGACGATTGGCCGGGCTCGCTGGCGGTCCGGTCTCCTCCCTCCAATGCGATGGACTCGGTGGAAGGTGATCGTGTCCACGGCAAGGACTCTTTATTTTTTTATTTTCTGCATCGAGCCTTGTCATTCCCTCGGAGAGTTGTTTTACCGAGTCTTTCAACATCTTGTTTTCTTCCGTAAGCGTAGCCACTTGGTGTTGGCTAAACTCCAGGGACTCTCGTAGTGACTGGAATTTTCTGTGGAGAAGTTCCACGAGAGCAAGCCTGGCATCAAAGCTGGACAGACGTTCGTTTATGGAGTCCAGAATCGCCACAAACTCCTTTTGTGGCGAGGCGGCAGTGGTCGGGGACTCGGCTTCACGGCTACGTTTACTAGCTGGTGTAGTCTTACCCATGACTACATGCTGGAAGCACTCCTCTACGTATTCCTGAAGTGACTCGATCGTCTCTTCCAGGGTAGACGGAATATTGGTTGGTTCTAGCAGAGGTGTCAAAACTATGTTTTTAAGTCTTGGGGTTTTCTTATTGGCGTTTGTTGATGAGATTAGTGGTGTATTTTTTCGCTAGATGGGGGGGCGCCATGTTGGATTTCGCACTAATCTCGCGAGAACTCACAACATCGCAGTAGCGTCATCTCTCCTCTCCCACCTCTCCACACACCAGAGGCATATGGTCTGTTTCTGCACTGCTAGGAAAACTAACGGTGGTGTCAATCATCATTCCTCTGTGACTCTGTGTCCCTTGCAGGTGTGGGTTCATGGTTTGGGCAGCGACGTCAGGAGGCACCAAGGCAGGACATAGATGGTCTCAGGCAAGTGCCTCCATTTCTCAAACTCTGGAGAAGCAGGGCTTATCTGTCCAGCGGTGTTCCCTTGGGCTCTCTCCCTTCCTGTCAGGAGGTAGCGGTAACAGACGCCTCCCCCTCGGGCTGGGCGTGGTGTGGAATCACATGTTGGTCAGAGAAACCTGGAGTCCTATATTGAGAGTACCAGAGACAGTACATCAAGAGGAAATGAGTACTTGCTGATGTGCTAAATCTTACTCTTCAATCAGAAAAGAAGTAGAAAACAGTGGACACTGAGAGACATGGAAAAGCTCAGGGCTGAGGGCCGCACAATTAAGAAAATACTAATAGAACTTTAGAAAGAGCTAATAGAACTAAAAGAAAGGCAGCCAATCTACAGAGAAAGCTGGACAAACAAAGAAAAATTAGTAAAAGATGAGTGAGAAGACCAAAATGAACAAAAAGAAAAAAGAAGTCTGTGGATAGATGAGAGCAAGTGGTGAGCTTTCTGTGCAATGGATGACAATAGCCACGTGTTGTCTTGCGAATGAGGGCCATCCTTTTGAGCAGACCTGGGCAAATTACGGCCCGCAGGCCACATCCGGCCCTTTCTGCGTCTCTGTCCGGCCCGCATGAGGCCAATCATAAATTACAACATAAATTAAACAAATATCTGTGTCATGGTTACAATACAACTATGCTGCTTTTATTTTGAAATTTGAACTTTTATTTTGAAAAGCGTTTACATTACTTCCGTATCGACGTATGTTGTGAGTGAAGGTGAACAGTGATAAGTGACGCTAGCCAGGTTCCCTTCAAGATGTCGGCTCACACTAAGAAAAGAAAAGTTGGTAACGAATGCCGTGTTTTCAACAACACATGGACTGCCAAGTATTTCTTTCTCAGAAATGAAAGGTAAAGCTTAATCTGAAGAACAGAGCATCCGACTTTTTTTTTTTTATAACATGTCCTGTCCGACTTTGACTGTTTTTGTCTGGCTTTGGATGAGAGCTGTGATGTACGTGACACCACCCAGCTACTGTGTGGCCCTCTGACACAATTCAGGTTTCTCATGTGGCCCCTTGTAAAAATTAATTGCCCACCCCTGCTTTTGAGGGACAGATCATTCGGGTGGTGGGTAAAGAAATTGAAGCTGCATGAAACAGCTGACTTGGAAAGATGTCTTCATCTCACCTGACCTGCTTTTCTATTATGAATCTGTTGTGCTACACATCATCTCCGTGCCAGAACCTGTCAATTCCTGACATTCGAAACTCACGGCAGATGACTGGGAACAATTCCAGATTCACTGCAAAAAATCTGTTTTCCCTAATTACTTTTCTTGTAGTTTGAAGGGTTCACATCCATAAAACAAATATTTGAGATTTTTAATATCTGAATATGTGTTTGATTTGTTGTACAGGGGGTCCTCGAGTTACGACGGAGATCCGTTCCTGAGAATGTCGTAACCGAATTTCGACGTAAGTCGGACCATACATTCATTGTGCATACATTGTGCCACCAGATGTCGCTATAACACCATGCTAAAATAAGAGTTTATTATGGTGAATTGCCTTTTGTCCCTCTTGTCCCTCTTGACACACCGTAGGGGTTGACATCGCGAGTGTAATGAGCATTTCCTTTAGATTTCTGATATCAACCGTGTAGACCCTGTGTTGTGAATAAACCTACGGTATTGCCATGATCCCGAACGCATCTGTGTCTGTGTGCATCTCCTTACCGGCTGCCGCTGCCCCCCCCCTCCCCCCCGCCTGCCGTCCATTTCACATAAGTAAACACAAGGCAGAGTAGCGTAGCTGTGCTGTGGAGGTGTTGGAGAGCCGACAGAAATTCAAAATATACATTTCAACAACAAACCTATGAAATGTTGTTTCAACCAGTTTAAAACATATTTTTCAATTGGTCATTATGCCAACACATTTCTCTGCACTGGCAACAGAGCAGGCTGCACTGAAGAAAAATACATTCATTCATTCATTCATTTTCTACCGCTTTATCCTGTTAAGGGTCGCGGGGGGAGCTGGAGCCGATCCCAGCTGACATCGGGCGAGAGGCAGGGTACACCCTGGACAGGTCGCCAGTCCATCGCAGGGCAAGAAAAATACAAACAAGCCAAATATAAAAATGTTAACATCTACACTCTCACATTGTTTTATCCCTCTGTGCGTTTTTCCCAACTTGAAAAGGATGAGACATCAACTTGGAATTCACTGAATTCCACTCCAATGATAAATTAGACAATTTTCCCCTTTTTCTCTTATTTGAAGATGCAGTGATTCACTTTTCCATTCAGTTTCTTTTCATTTATTTGAAAAACCTTTCACAGAGCAAACACAAAGAAAATGTTAAATAATGCTCAAAATGCATCACCACAAATATTCATAAACCATTAAGTAAGTGCAAACAAGTGCCACATAAATGCAACTATGCACCTTTAGAAATATTTGAAACCACTCAAAGTATACTTTATATTAAATGCAAATAAACTTGTACAATTTGTACTTGTACAGTTGTACAAATGAATTTGTACAACTGTACAAATTCTTCTGCACTTTATCACGTAATGTTCAATCTGTTATTGTATTTTAACACACATTTAACTTACACTTGTAAATACTCAGATCAGAATAATATGCATTTATCATACTTTATTTAAATTACCATATTTGTCGAGCACGAGGTGCGTCATAAGCCTGTTGGAGACAGGTTGTCGTGACAATAAAACAAAAAAAAAAAAAAAAAAAAAAAAAAAAAATTAAATGACAAAATTAAATGACTCAAAATGAATTATACCATGTGTTGAATACACAAGCCTTTATAAATTGTGCAAATTCTTTAAAAATAAATAAGTAAAATTGTTTTATATGTCCAACTATGCATTACAAACTACATTAATTTTAACCTCTTTAATTTATCAGATTGTAATCAAAGTGAAGCCGAGTGACATGTCGATCCCGTGACTAAGCTAAAGATTGTGGCAATGAGCCGTTATCAGTGAACAGTCTGAGTTTTCACAGGCTACCACCAGGAGCTTCCTGCTGCTCTCTCTCTCTCTCCTTCCGTCTATCTACCCACCTACTGCGGTATAAGATCCTCGGCTTGACATTCATGTGTAGACAAACTGTCCATCTCCTCAGAGGTACCATTCTTTTCAGCTTTGTCTTGTTACTCCTCTAACACTCTTCCAACATTTCCTCAGTCTCGGGTATATAACCACAGTTTGTTTGAAACATCCCTTTAACTAGTTACAACTGAAAAAGCCTCTTGGATGAGAGGTGAAACGTTTATGTAAAAACGGAAGTCCATTTGCCCACTAGAAACCACCCCTTTAGTCATCATGACATGACAGATGACTGAGAACCATCACCGACATGATTTAAAATTAAAGGAGAGTTGGGGGTACGGTTCTTCTGTGTCTACTGACTTTGTTGCCTTGTAAAAATCAATTTTCACACAGGAACATTGGAAGTCAGACTCAGAGTTGGAGGTGCTGAGAGAAGGTTTAGAGACATCAATGCAGCACAACAGTAACATCACACAAAAACATTGTCTTTGTAAATGTATGTTGCACTCCCCTTTGTTGTTACTATATTTAGGGGTAGGGCTTTTGGGTTCTTTTTTTAATCAACTATTCTTAACCCTGACTAACTCAGATTTAGTGTTTATTTTGGATGTCTCTTTTTAAATTACACACATGAACTATTTTTAACTTACTTGTGAAGTCACCTTTTTTATTAAGATTTTAAACCCCACATGTCTGTTGTTGAGATTCACCTAGAGTGCAATCTCACCCGGGCCGGGAGCGAGAAACAGGCATTGAATCAAGTAAGAGTATTTATTAACGCAATCTGCAGAGAGCGGAGATCGTACAGCACCCTTTAACAGTGGTATCAGGAAGAGCTGAGAACGATCTGATCTGAAGTTTCCTGAGTCTGAGCTTAAATACTGGCGATGTAGCACCTCCCTTTGCATAAGGCGTGTCTTACTGTGCTTGGCCTATGTTGCTGCTGACGTGTGTTACTGGACAGAGCTCGTGGTCACATGGTCTAGGGGTGTAGTCTCCATTCTAAACGTCAGCATATCTATGCTGAGCAACACAGGGTGCGTGAGAAACTGTTCCTGTTTTGTCCATATGTCAGCAACTGTCTGTTTGCTGTTCTGTAGGATAAGGCACTTATCTACAAGGTCATAGGAGACCATATGTTCCGCTCTTTCTGGTACACGCTGTACTTTGAGACATGTATGCATCATATTCACCAATCCCCCTTTTGATCTCTGAAAAGAGATCACAAAAATAAGAAAATACAGAAAAGAGTACAAGTTGCTCTATGAGCTTTTGGCAATGGCGTATAAAACCTGAGTTATAAGCATAAAACACACGTTTCTCCATACAGTAGCATAAAGAGACAGACCCCTTGGTAGGGACGCTCATGGCTGTCTGCTCGGGTGGAAAGTGGGGAGAAGTCAGAATCCACTGCGGGATCTATGAAGACTCCTTGCCTCCCACTCATGCAAGAAAGTGAGCAACTGAAGATGAAGAGTGCGATTCTCATGTTGTCCATGGCCCCGCGAAGATCTTGGTTGGTGGTTTGGCGCACCACTTGTAGGAGAGGAACGCTATTTCACTTCCTCCCTGAGGGTTGTTGGTTAGACTACCTCACCCTGATGCCACCAGGGGATTATTCTGCCCCTTGTTGGTCGGTGGTCTTTGCTTCGTGTTTTAGTTACACAACTCTTTGTGTGTGTCTCCCAGCGTTCTGGTCGGTGCGTCAGCCGCTGCACACTGGCTCCAGTGGAACCACGTGTCTCCTTTGCCGTTCAGCCGAACAGCATGCGAGGTGCGTTCTTTCACCTTGAATGGACCCGTCCACCTTGGCTCGGTCCACTTTCTCTTGATCACCTTTAACAGCACCCACTCTGTGTCGGGGGGCATTGTCGTGTCACCTCCAGTTCTTTCTCCGACCTGCTTTGCGTATTCTGAAACAAGACTTTGCAGAGCATGGAAATACTGTTTGGGTGTTAGAGATTGATCATCTTGGCTCAACCCCGTGAGTTTGGACTGTGGTCCTGGGAACATTCTCCCAGTGCTTAGCTCAAAAGGAGTGAATTTTGTGCTCTGATTAACAGAGCTTCTGACTGACATGAGTGCCAGTGGCAGTGCGTCCAACCAATTCATCTTGGTCTGGGCGCAAACTTTAGCTATCTTGCTTTTGAGCGTTTGGTTCATCCTCTCAACCTTTCCCTGTGATTGAGGGTGATACACGGACCCAAATTTGTGCTCGAGTCCCAACATTTCCTCTACCTTTTGTAGATCATGGTTCTTAAAGTGTGTTCCGTTGTCTGACCTAATCTTTTCTGGAAAACCATGTCTTGGAATATATTGATTGATGAGGAACTTTACCACTGTCTTGATGTCCTCCTTTTTTGTGGGGAGGACCTCTGGCCATCCTGTGTACGCATCCACACATACCAACAAATACCTGAACCCTTTCACTGAGTTTATCATGTCTGTGTAGTCTATGATAATCTCTTTCCCTGCTTTCGTCTCGAGAGGGAAACGTCCAGGGTGTGGTCTGACTGTTGGTCTGGAATTGTACATCATGCATTCTGGACAAGTATTTACATGGTATTTACACATATCTTTCAAGAATGGGTGCCACCAATGTTCCAGATTTCTCATCATCTGGGTTGCCCCCACATGTCCCACACCATGCGCTTCTTTTATGGCGATTTGTCTGATTTTTGGTGGCAGAATTATCCTACCGTCTGGGCCTCGCCACAAGCCCTTGTTTTCTGTACAGCCTCTAGCTTTCCACAGGGATTTTTCCACATGTCCCACACCATGCGCTTCTTTTATGGCGATTTGTCTGATTTTCGGTGGCAGAATTATCCTACCGTCTGGGCCTCGCCACAAGCCCTTGTTTTCTGTACAGCCTCTAGCTTTCCACAGGGATTTTTCTTGGGGTGACGACTTACTTTGTTCAGACTTTATATGTTCGAGTTCTGTTTCTTTGTTTGTGTTTGTGTCTGCTTCTGGGCAAATCATCACCATGTTATGTACATACCCTGCTGCTTGTTTGGCTGCCATGTCCGCTGCATCATTGCCTTGCTTTGTAGGTGTGTGTAGCTTTTCATGTCCCTTACACTTGATTACTGCTACCTTGTCTGGCAACATAAGTGCTTCTGCCAGCTGTTTCATCTCAGTCTCATGTTTTATGGGTTTGTTGGATGCTGTGAGGAATCCTGTTCTCTGCCACTGAGGTAGTTCTATGTGTATTGCTCCTACTGCATAGGCCGAATCTGTGTAGATGTTGACAGCTTGCCCTTCTCCTATTCTGAGTGCTTCTGTAACTGCCAATATCTCTGCTCTTTGTGCTGACTGCGGCCCTGCGATTCTTTCTGCCTTCAGTGTGTGTGTGCCCTGATTTGTCTGTTCTATGACTGCATAGGCTGAGATCAGTCCCTGTTTCTCGTGTCTGTAACAGCATCCGTCCGTGTAGAGGTTTCTGGCTCCCTCTAGTGGTTCTGCCTGTAGGTCCGGCCTGATCTTTTTTTCTTTTTGCACTTTGTCTACACACTGGTGAGGTGACCCTGTTCCCATCTGATCTGCCATGTTAATGCCTTCGTGTGTGAATGTAAGGTTTGGTGCCTCCAGAATTTTCGATAAGCGCCTCTGTCTTAGTGCAGTGAGTGTGAATGTAGCCGAGTTGACATATGCTACTACACTATGTGTTGTTAAAACGTGCAGCGGGTGATCCATCACTATGTGTGCTGTTTTCTGGATAATTTTCGCGATTCCTGCCACGTGTTGTGTGCAGGCTGGGTGTCTTTTCTCCATGTTGTCGAGCATAGTGCTGATATACATTAGCACCTTCCTCTCTCCCCCTTTTTTCTGGAACAGCACCCCGTTAACGCAGTGTGGTGTTCCAGAAACATCGAGGAAGAAGGGAGAGGAGTAGTCAGGCACGGCTAATTCCGCAGCGGTGGCGAGGCGTTGTTTCAATGAGATGAACGCTTCTTCGGCGGCCGCCGTCCAATTTAGCAGAGCATTGAGTTTGCGCATACCGTGTTCGCGAATGAGGTCAAGGAGCGGTGTCGTGAGAACCGTGTAGTCCGCGACGTAGTTAGGACCTCTGGCCATCCTGTGTACGCATCCACACATACCAACAAATACCTGAACCCTTTCACTGAGTTTATCATGTCTGTGTAGTCTATGATAATCTCTGTCCCTGCTTTCGTCTCGAGAGGGAAACGTCCAGGGTGTGGTCTGACTGTTGGTCTGGAATTGTACATCATGCATTCTGGACAGAATGCATGATGTACATGGTATTTACATGGTATTTACACATATCTTTCAAGAATGGGTGCCACCAATGTTCCAGATTTCTCATCATCTGGGTTCCCCCCACATGTCCCACATCATGCGCTTCTTTTATGGCAATTTGTCTGATTTTCGGTTGCAGAATTATCCTACCGTCTGGGCCTCGCCACAAGCCCTTGTTTTCTGTACAGCCTCTAGCTTTCCACAGGGATTTTTCTTGGGGTGACGCCTTACTTTGTTCAGACTTTATATGTTCGAGTTCTGTTTCTTTGTTTGTGTTTGTGTTTGTGTCTGCTTCTGGGCAAATCATCACCATTTTATGTACATACCCTGCTGCTTGTTTGGCTGCCATGTCCGCTGCGTCATTGCCTTGCTTTGTAGGTGTGTGTAACTTTTCATGTCCCTTACACTTGATTACTGCTACCTTGTCTGGCAACATAAGTGCTTCTGCCAGCTGTTTCATCTCAGTCTCATGTTTTATGGGTTTGTTGGATGCTGTGAGGAATCCTGTTCTCTGCCACTGAGGTAGTTCTATGTGTATTGCTCCTACTGCATAGGCCGAATCTGTGTAGATGTTGACAGCTTGCCCTTCTCCTATTCTGAGTGCTTCTGTAACTGCCAATATCTCTGCTCTTTGTGCTGACTGCGGCCCTGCGATTCTTTCTGCCTTCAGTGTGTGTGTGCCCTGATTTGTCTGTTCTATGACTGCATAGGCTGAGATCAGTCCCTGTTTCTCGTGTCTTTAACAGCATCCGTCCGTGTAGAGGTTTCTGGCTCCCTCTAGTGGTTCTGCCTGTAGGTCCGGCCTGATCTTTTCTTCTTTTTGCACTTTGTCTACACACTGGTGAGGTGACCCTGTTCCCATCTGATCTGCCATGTTAATGCCTTCGTGTGTGAATGTAAGGTTTGGTGCCTCCAGAATTTTCGATAAGCGCCTCTGTCTTAGTGCAGTGAGTGTGAATGTAGCCGAGATGACATATGCTACTACACTATGTGTTGTTAAAACGTGCAGCGGGTGATCCATCACTATGTGTGCTGTTTTCTGGATAATTTTCGCGATTCCTGCCACGTGTTGTGTGCAGGCTGGGTGTCTTTTCTCCATGTTGTCGAGCATAGTGCTGATATACATTAGCACCTTCCTCTCTCCCCCTTTTTTCTGGAACAGCACCCCGTTAACGCAGTGTGGTGTTCCAGAAACATCGAGGAAGAAGGGAGAGGAGTAGTCAGGCACGGCTAATTCCGCAGCGGTGGCGAGGCGTTGTTTCAATGAGATGAACCCTTCTTCGGCGGCCGCCGTCCAATTTAGCAGAGCATTGAGTTTGCGCATACCGTGTTCGCGAATGAGGTCTCGGAGCGGTGTCGTGAGACCCGTGTAGTCCGCGACGTAGTTCCTACTGTAGCCTGCGAGACCGAGAAAAGATAACATATCTTTCACGAGCAGAGGTTTAGGGTGATGCAAAATCGTGTCTCTATGTTGTGGGGACAAACCTGAGCCATTCTGGGAGATTTGTCTGCCCAGAAAAGAAACAACCTGTCTAGCTATCTGCAGTTTGGATTTGCTGACCTTGAAACCTTTCTTTGCCAGGTGGAGCAGGATCTGTTGTTTGTCTGTCTGTTGTTTACAAGGGTATTGTGGGAGCCAAATGGGTTGTGTCGATTTTAATTCGAATGAGACCGGAGGGCAGTCTACCAGACCAACATCGGTGGGGCCAGTGGCCCACAGTGAGTCTGGTTAAACAGGCCGGGCGAGAGAGCGAACCCCTGTGGTAGGCGTGAGTAAGTCAGTTGTCTGCCGCGGTAGGTGAAGGAAAAGATGTCTCGGCATTGTTCCACTAGGGGCAGACAGAAAAATGTGTTAGCCAGGTCAATGCATGTAAACCAGTGTTGGCGAGGGTCAATGTTGGTTAGTGCCACGTAGGGGTTTGGGACAGGTATAGTTGAGGTTTGTAACGCCGCATTGATGGATCTAAGGTCGTGGACCATGCGGTACTTGCCTGTACCTTTCTTTTCGGTCGGTAGGATGGGTGTATTCCACCTTGAACAAGATGGTATCAACACCCCCTTTTTGAGTAAGCCGTCGATAGTGTCTGCGA